>BMAO01033838.1:0-20637 GCA_019973975.1 Trichonephila clavata | reverse complement strand
TTTAATGAAGGAGGAGTGCTCTTAATAAAATTTTATTTAAACACGAAATACCATGGTAATGACAAGTCGATTAACAAATCACTTTTTGTTGCTTTTCTTCAATATTCACACGGACTTAAAAGATCTTAGCTTTAAATGATAACAAATAGTAATATTTAATTTCTAAATTTCAGAAATTGTAAAACTTCTACATATATGCATTTTGAAATTCCGACGACAAATTAAAATAAATGACGAATTCTTTGTAAAACGTAAGTTTTTAAAATGTGATCGGTTCATCTAAAAAATACAACAAGTAAACTGAAATATAGAAGTATTAAATATGCTTGACTACATTTTTGAGCATTTACTGTTGGATATTACACCATTTTTATACACTTATTCTTTTATTTGTATTGGCAATTCATATTGATTCAAATATTTCTTTTATAAAGAGAGATCAAAATAAAATAAAACTTTTTTTAAAAAAAGATTCTCTTACAAGTATGAATCCTCAGACGAACTTTTGTCTTTCCATACAATTACTTAAGTGAACTGACTGATTAGCTTAATATCTAAAACATCATGAAAGTAGTCTTATTCAAATTTAAAAATAAGATTGAGGAAAATATGTTTTCACTACTTATTTCAAATGTAACATACATTGACGAGCCAAAACATTATGAACACCTCATATTTTTAAGCGAACTCGTCTGAATGACGTAAAATGCACGTGATTAAGACAGAATGGCATTTAACTGCTAATGGAGAAGGTAAAGAATATTTCTTGCAATTAATCTTGCGAGAGAAGTATGAAATACTGCTAATCTAAACAAGTTTGATACAGAGCAGAGTGTAATGGCACGAAGACCTTGAATGAGCAAATGATCGATCTGCACGATTTGGGGCATGCTCGCGATCTGCAACTTTTCGTATTTGTGAAAAGTGGGTAAATGCCAACGCACTGTGAAACCAGCAGTACAAACAAGCTGATAATTATGGACGCGTCATAAAAGAAAAAACGTCAGAGAATGTCCAGCTTTGAGAAGCAACATTGGTGACAGGTAATGACTTAGGGGATACCTTAATATAATGCAGATCCGAGTGCGTTTTAGAATACAATGGTCAGTGGACACTTTTTTTGTAAATGAGATGGCCCAGCAGACGTCTCACTCGTGTGCCTGTGTTGACCACACAAGTATCATTAGTATCATTGTAAACTAAGTCTATAGCACAGTCTGGAACATCAAGAAGAGACCATATATAAGTGAAAGAGGCGAACAGTTGTTTTTTTATGTACAGTAAGTCATAGCTGGCAGCGGTGGTAATATACTTTGAAGAACACTTTCTGGCTAGCTGTGGGAACCGATAGATTCTGTTGTAGAACAGATCATGAAAGCTGTTGCTATCTGAGCTTAGCTATAAATCAGTTACACCTTTACATAGTGTCTGTTTTCCCAATTGGAAATTAAATTTTCTTCCCGGACAATGTCCCTCGTGGAGCATAATGATGATTTCCAATTAAAATCTTGTTCACCTAATTTGCCTGATCTTACTCCGATTTGGCACATTTGATATTTCATGGAAAATAATCTCAGAGATCAAACACCTGCTTGTTCGAATATCTCGACTTTGCGTGATCTGCTTAAACATTTGGTACAACATGTGTCTAATTGTTTACCAAAGACTTCTGGCATCTATAAAAAGTCTAGTTGCAGTGACTGTACAAACTAAAAGTGCTGTAGCACGTTATTAAGTAGTTGTTCTTAATGTTTTGCCCTTTAGCGTATAAAAAGTTAAAGTACAGAAATAGTATTTGAGAGAAAAAGAGAGAGAATCTTGGATCACACTAATTCTAAATGACATTTTTTTTTGTAAATAAACTCATGTCATATCGTGTTTTATATGCGCAGTTAATGTTTTGTTTTTGCATCATAAAAATAATTTAAACATTAAATATAAGTACATAATTCCAAAATTTCAATTAAGATGTGTCATTTCATTTAAACAAATTATACATTATAATTAAATCAAAATACAAAGTTACTATGAAAAGAAAAATGCCATAAAATGAAAGTTCAACTCCTTGATGGAGTGCTAATTGAAAGTAAGAAAGTATGATATTAAAATATTTACTCTACTAGTCAATTGTTCATGTAATCAGTTACGAGATCCATAGTGCTTATATAACTTGCCAATGATGCATTAGTTCAAAAAAGCCAAATTAGATTTATACAAGTATCTAAATAGTAAAAAAAAAATCACATTCGCATTATGAGGCTAATATAAAGATCTCATTATGAGGTAAGGTCAGTAGATTAAAAATCTTCAAATTGTCGATTTTGAGATTTTGATGCTTCAAAAATCTCCAATTCACGACCTTTTCAGTGATGTAAACTAGTTGCTATTTTGTGAATTAGAAGTATGTCAAAATGACTTTTAAAAACTAATCAGCTGGCATGCTACATCCACTTTGAAAGATAAAAAAGTAAACATTGTCCTTTAAACCAGGGAAGCTCTTTCAATGCCTCAAATGGTTTTATTTGTTCATACACAATTAACAGTAGATTAGCTGCAGGTATAACTGTCATTTGTTTTTGGAGTGAAGTTTACATACTTTCGTAGAATTTAATGCTATTATTTGATATTTGAACAATGATAAGGTAAATAAATAATAGCAAAATAAAGGATATTTTTCAATTTGAATGTGAGTTTCCTTCTTTGGAATAAAAATATACTCATTAAAGAGCTTTAACTTTATGTTTATGATGTGGCTTATTCTTTTAAGGGTGTAATACATCAAAATTAAGGAAATGCATCAAAAATAGTATGTTGAACCTTATTGTATATGCTGTAAATCCCATGAATGGTCTCGATATCGATTATCTAATGAAGACAATATGTGCATATTTTTCACAATCCAAAAAGAAATAAAAGAAAACAAGACTAAAAATAAAGGAAAAAGATAAGATTTTTTTAAAAAATAGGCAAAAATAGGGCGGGGTATTTGATGAGATGAAAATGCATACAAAAATAACTGTTTCCTAAAAATTATATTTTTTAAATTATGAATTTTTCTAAATTTACTGTATGAATGCAATTCCAGTTTACATTATATATTCCTTATGTATACTAATGCATACTGAAGTGAGAGTTTTGAAGTATTACAAAAACATTGAACTTAAGAGCACGTGTCGTAACAAAAAGTGACAATTTTGAATTAATTCAGTGATAATCAGTAAATGTTTGTATTTGAAAAAATCTAAACAATATATATAAAAATAAATGTTTAAATAAATATAAATATAAATGTTTCTTTATTGTGCAGACAAGTTTTAAGCTTTTGTATTCAAAATTTCTCAATAAAAGATACATAAAGTTAGCTGAAATGACCTTTTACGTTCCACACTCAGCTTGTTATATACATAAAAATACATAAATTTCATGTTTAAAAACATAAAAACAGTTTTACTTAAAGATTTATTCAGAAATCATTTCCCAAGTTTAGAAACTTTTACAATTTAAAATTTGTAGAAACTGTGTTTGCATGTGAACATACAAAAACTTTCGAAATGTCGTATAATCAAGTATTCCCAACTGCAATCCCAAATTCATACATAAACCATATTGATACATTTTCACATTATATTTATTTTTCTTTATGGTCAACTTTAATGTTTGTTCAAAGCTAAAATGTTTCAAAAATTAAAGTAGAATTTGAGAAAATTGATGTAAATAGTACAAAATATCTCGTTAGACAAAAACAGAAAAATAATATGTATGTATGTATTTTTATTGCATTTTAAGACTTTTTTGTTTCCTATCTTACTTAAAACAAATTGTGAAGTTGCTAATGTTTAATAACATGGAGAAATACATGCTGTAATTTATAATTTTTGCGATGAAGTGACATTTTATATTAAAAATATAATTTACTAAAAATGATGTTTTTAAAACTGCGTGTACTTTTCCTTCAGAATCTATTGTATGAATGTACCTGCAATTTTTCTTTCATATTAATGATGTGTAATTATATATTACTTATGTGCAAGCTTTTTGAGATATTCCCAAAATATTTGGCTGGATACCAGGTATCGTAAGAAAATGCCAATTTTAAAAAAAATCCATTGTGATACATTTACGTTGCATGTTTTTGAAAAAACTAAACAGTATAATAGAAAATTCTCATTTAAGTATAAATATAAAAATCTAATGAATATAAAGAAAAAAATTTGGAGTTTTTATATTTTTAAAAGATTCTGAGAAAAAGTTACATAAAAAAGCTCAATGTAACATTGTAGGTATAGGGGGTACCGACTATTCTTAAGCTATCTATGTAACGTTCATGACGCTCATATAACTAAATGCTATTGTAGTAATGAACAAGCACAAGTAGAATAATTTAATTTTTAAATCTTACTCAGTTTTAAAAGAAGATAATAATTCCAATATTAGAAAAGACAGATATAAATATAGAAATGAAAGTATTGGATCAAAATTGGGTCTTAAGAAACTTCTAATCGAAAAAAAGCAAATGTTGAATATGCGCTGTTTGAATTTAAGCTGTTTGTAATTTAATCTTTCTGGAACATGGGAGTCTCTAAACATACAAACACAGTTCTCATTCGAAGTGAAACTGTGTATTACACTGATGCTCAAAATTAAGGAATTTTGTATATTTTCTCAAATAATATAAAAAAACGATTTGAACAAAAGGTAAAATACTGCTTTTAAACTAAGGTACACACCTTGCGCGTTGAATATATAAGTGTATACTTGTGTTGGGGCAGAGCTAGTCGAGTACCAGAATTTATAAGCACCTACTCTAAAATCCGCATTTTGTTCACCCTCGCCGCCGAATTTTTGGGTGTTTTTTGTAGCAAACAGTTAAATAAATATTCAAACAGTAAAAATGAGTAACCACCAATGTTAAATGATGGAATGAGGTGGCTATTTGTTGGTAGGCTAGAAGCAGGACAGTCCTTAATCCAGCTTTTTAGAGCTTTCAATATAACAGCCAGGATAGTGTCTCACTTAAGGAAACAGTTTTAGGATACCAATCCAGAGAAAACCTGGGCAATATCATCCAAGAGCCTCAATTGCCAGCGACGATCATCATTTGTTCATTATATTGACGCATAATAGGGATGATATAGAAACAGAAGAGTCTGCTTAAAATGCTTCAGAGATCACGGAGAATAGATTAATGGGAGTCTGTTCTGATCCCTGATGAGTCTCTGTTCAGATTAACTAATAATTTTCAGCTTACTTTCATATATATAGAACCGGGGATCCATTACCTTCCTTCTACTGTCTGAGAAATTGACCACTACTTCAATGGAGGCTTGATGTTCTGGAAAGGCATCACATTGAATCTTCATACACAGATCCATGACTTGAGATCTGGGTACTTTGAAAGAGCTACTGCTGGGGGCTACATTGAAAGAGTACTGCTACTGAAGAGTCTGGGGCTACTTTGAAAGAGGTACTGCTGGGGCTACTTTGAAAGAGGTACTACTGGGACTACTTTGAAAGAGAGATGCTTTGAGAGGTGACTGTCGTGCGATACATGGAAGAGAACTTTGAAATGTGTTCACTTTTTCACTGGTTTAATTAACCTTAATTTACTTTAAAGGATAACAACACGAGGGTCTCATAGAGTTCATTTGATCAAACAAATTTCTGGAAAGTTAGGTGGCCGTGGTAGCCAAGTGGTCAAGATATCGGATCATGGTTGGCGTGTCATGAGTTCGAGCCCAGTACCACTGTAGATCTGCCATGCACGCTAAATCTGTCGAGAGCTCAAACGTCCTCCCGTTGGTGTGGTGATAGTTAGGAGAGGAGGTGAGAGCTCAGTGTCGTCTGCGTCACTTGACCATGGTTCAAAATTACGAGGTCCATCACCAAAAGCCTCGTGTAGCTGAACAGGGCGACGATAATATTCACTCACTCTGGAAAGTAAGATGTTCACTGGATGGATTGGCCAGTCAAATATCGAGCATAGAGCCTGGATGGGACGCTCATTAAAGGACAATTGCATCTCGCAACCCTTATCCGAGTATCATCCAAAGCATGAAAACAGAGTTGCTGAACGAGGGAGATTAACTGCCAAAGGAACTCATAAATTCCTTTTTTTCCGGTATAAAATTACGGAGAGAGGCCTTTATATCAGTAAGAAATAACTGTACCCTCCATTAACTAATTTTTTTTCTTCTTTTATGCAACTGATGTTTCATACCTTTTGACACCTATGAGTGTTACATCCGATCATGCATGCGTATTATAACTGTTGAAAGGCTATTTTTTTTTTTGCATTATATCAATCCTTTGTACGCACCGAATCTCATCAAAATCTTTCCAATAGTTCTAGTGATAATTAATCAAATCAGAAAATTCTATTAATTTTGAACACCATGCCATTTATTTAGGTTAAAAAAAATATTAAAAATTTTTTTTAAAAAAATACTCCACATTAATCTAAGAAATAATTAGATATTTCTAACTCTGCACTGAAGACAGATATATAGAATAATTAGTCAGTTTTAAATGCAAAAGTAAGAATTAAAGAAATACAAGCTATTAATTTCGTTAAAGAAAAATATTATTTAACCATATTAACGCCAAAAATAGCGACCCATCCGATATAGTGGTTAGTGACGCTGAATGCGGTGCCGTAGGGCCTGGGTTCGAATCCCGGAAAAAACATGATGTTTGTAAATGTGTAGTACCTTTGCGACCTGGGGGTATTTTAAACAGTCGTCCAGCCGCAAGTCATCTCGTGAGGTTGGTGGAAGGGGATGGAAAGTGGAAGGCCTGTGACTACCCCAGGGTGCTCTCCACCAAAATTGGGGTGGTATAAAGAAGTCCAACGTGTTTCACACAGGCTCAGGCAACAGCAACGCCAAAAAAAAATAAACCTGTATGACTAAGTCTGAAATTTCCAGTATATCTATATATAATATTTACTCCATCCAGGTTTATTTATTTTGATATATATATATATATGCATATATATCAAAATTAAAAATAAATAGAAAAATGTATTTATACAAAATTATCTGTAAATTTGATGTCTGTTTAATAAAGATATCTCAAAGAAACAGTACTTCCATTTTCAAAATAAATCGTATAAAATATAGTTTAAAATGCATATATTCCTACTCTACTTCATTTTGTTTTAGAGAGGGAAGTAAGAGTTTTATCTTCTTTTTATATTCCACTTAAAGACATTTTCCATTATTTTTCTCATTTAAATGCAACAAACAAAATTCCGAGTCTGTTGTACTTTATTCAAGAGAGAGTAAATATAAAAAACAATCACAACGAAAATGTCTTCGGGAAACGATTCTTAAAAGAGACAGTACAGAAAGAAAAACTTCAAGCATTCGAAAGCACAAAAGACAGAGGCTGTCAGTTTAACAGACTGGAAGAGAAATACAGACGGCACAAAAGTTGAAAAGGACTTTTATCTTGTCACTTGGTCTTTTAACCCACAGGCATGTTTTTTCAACGATTTTTTTTGGAGAAGATGTGTCTGTTATTACAATAATTGATTACAACGATTGAATTTTAAGTGATTGAAATTCATAAAGAAGGAATACCTATTTCATAAAAGAAGAGTTATTTTGTTCCTGCTGAATTGTTTTCAGAAATAAAACAAAATGATAAATGTTTTAGAATTAGGAAATGAGATCATGTATTCAAAACCATAAAACTCCAATTGTATTAGAAAAAGGTAATTGAAATGTAAAAATCAATTGACTAGGACAGTGAACAATTCTTATGTTAATACAAAAATAAATGCTTCACTTTCTGAGTTCTTAACTTCTTGGGGGTTTTTTTTAACTACCAGGGTTAATACTCATATATAGATACGGGATTATAATAAGATATTAAAAATTTTCTTCTTGCTTACATTTTTCAAGTTTTAATTTTTGTCGGTAAAATTTATTTAGTAGAAAGAGTAGCTATTCTTTAAATTGTGTTCGCATGTCACTGATTGTGTACATAGATAAAATATGAAATTTTACATATGTACGGATTAAAATAAAGTGATGAAAATATTTTAAGGTTGAAAAAAAGTTGCAATTATCTTTCTTCTGTTTGTTTTTAGTTTGATTTTCATAAACAGTATTGAAACAAATGTCATATGAATATCAAACGAAATATATTTTTGGTACTTTTCCGTTTCACCAACGCAGGTTATTACGTCAACAGAATTCATACAGCCGACGCCAAATCGAATATTTCCTCTGGTAGCCTTTTACCATTCCATTTTCAAAACAAGTCACGGTATTTTCTTATCTCTTACGTCTTTCTTTAAAATACACAAAGACTGGATGAAACGCTAATGAGAACTAACATTTATCAGCATTGCCTTATGTGTATATAGTATGTTCGGCCGGCAAAATGCCTGCTTGGAGAGATTTGTGCCATAGAAACGGAAAAGTACCATATTTTCCTTCTGTTTAACATATTGTGTAAGTAAATGAGGTGAAATAAAATATAATTCCCTCAAAAGATTGAGGCAACCTTAAGCACATTTATTTAAGTAATTTGAAACTATTGTCTTAATGGTAATGCTTTTTTTAAACATTCAAAAGGGTTAACATAGTATAATTTAAGGACTTGTTTTGAATGTTTATTTTTTGCTTGTAGTTAGATATCAAGAGAAAATTTTAAACTAAAAAATAAAAAATTTCTGAGTTTATATTTTACTCACATTTTAATTAAAGTTCATCAGTAAATGTTTTACCAAACTCGCAAATGTTTATCGCAGCGTTATGGAAAAAACTGTTTCAATGTAATCACATGTATAGTTTCCTTACAATTTCACTGCCCTAATTGTCCCAATTTCCATTTAAATATTTGCAGCATTTTTGTAGTTAACTTTTAAAATTAATTTTTTTTAAAAAAATGAAGCCTGTAAAGTAAAATACTTCTTTAGCAGAAGAATATGTTTTTGCTTAATTGACTTCCCATATTATGGGTAAAATAAATATTCCTTTAAAATAAATTTATTTCTAAACCTTTAATAGAAATAGATAAAATATCAAATAATCTCTTAGTATAATTATTGCATCTGCATTACAGCTTTTCTATGCTTTTAGTTTCTCGATATAAAAACTTCAGAAATTTAAAACAACCAGTGATATTGATTAGAATAAAAAAAATATTAAAATTGGAATTCTACCATTTAACAAATTTTTTCCAAGTATTTATTTACATGGATTTAAAATACATAATATTTTAAACTTTCTCAAAGCAAACGATGTTTACATAATAATTATCATGGTATATAAAACATTTCAAAAGTGAATTAAACTGAAAATGTTAGACAAAATTTGTACTTCGTTAGAATGTATTGAAAATTTAATACTTTAATTAAGAGCTCGATACCAAAGTAAACAAGGATTCTCTAATTACTCAAAATTGCGTTACGATAGAAATAGATTAGTTTTGAAAATAATATTTACATTTACGACTGCATTATGCAACTTATGGCAATATTTTAGTTATCTTGCAACAGAAACTATTTCCGTGTCTTATAATTCTCAGAGAGAAAGATAAACTTACCAGTTATTATTTACTTATACATCAACATATATTCCAAAAACATATATCAATATTTGTTGACTAGCTTAATCTAAATTATATTTAATACATTTTACCGGTGAGAAAGATAACATCGAATAAACTTTGGAGAAGAAATTATTCGCTTTCAGAGATTAAGTAATATTTTTCTTCGATGGAAGTAAAGATAATTTATTATTAGTACCCAAATATATATTTGTTGTTTCTTAATCCTCACAATTTTTTACTTTGAGTCTGTAACAATTTTTGAAAAATATAAGCCATATTTTACAAATTATTTAAACAGACTTTAGTTAGATTTCTCTTAAAATTAAATTTAAATCCAGAATTAATTTTATTATTTACATTTGCAATGAATTACTCCTCTTTATATAAAATATTTCATAAAAATTTACTGATGTTTGTAGATTTTGTGATAAAAGCTTTTGGTACAAAAGTATTTATTCCTAGAAAACGTAATTTATTTTTAAATGTTTTTATTGTGTTTTACTGGAATTTATTGTTAAATGTCGTAATAATTGAATATTTTATGAGCATATTTGATGTTTCATTAAATCAGTAAAAACTGCTGTAATATTTTATGTTTATAGTTTTAAAGCATGGTGCTCCAAATTTTATGCAAAACACTTATGCACAATGCATAATTAATAATAATAAGTTGCATAAATCAGTTTAGTTAATGTTCCAATTTGGATTTGTAAGGAAATTTTCCAAAAAGAAGAAAAATATTTTATAATATCTTTTTTTGCCTTAAAAAAAGTGCCATTAACGTTTTGTATGACAACAGTTCATTAAAAACTAGTCCTTTAAAACATCCTATCAATATTGCCTAAGGCATTTAGTTTTATAAAAGAGTCATACAATACGTAAATTTATGTTAAGTATTATTACTCGTAACAAATTATCAATTTTGTTCGTCTAGTTTAAGTACAATATATATTTCTATATAATTTTTAAATTTATGTGTAGAACCATTTAAAACATCGATAGAGAGATCTGAATCGTATGACAATATTATCGGTAGAAAAAGTTTTTCCTTCTGAATTTATAGTCTGAGTTTCGAATAACTCGAATCTTCTTTTGATAAATATGCTTTTATATTGTTAATGTTGTTTGGAGTTTTTTATTGTTCTTCATATTACTTTTTTTGAAATTTATGTGTACTTAAATCAGTTTGAAGAAGTACGGATTTCAAATTTCCTTTGGAAGAAAGAAAAAATTTTGGAATACAAAATGTTATTATTAAAATATAAATGTACGTTGTGATAAAAAAATTTGTAACTTTCAAACTTTGATATTTATTATTGCTAAACTAATTTTATTTCAATCCTATGAATAAACCAAATGATACAGAAGGAACTTAACATTGAATCCGCAGCCCTACACAAAATTATTCATGAAGAATTTCATGTGAAAAAAGTAGTTTGCCGTTGGGTTCCCCATAATCTAACTGAGCACCAAAAAGAGGAACGTGTCAGAATCAGTAAATAAACACTTAAATTGCTAAATGAGGGTGGCCACCGCATCATTTCTAAAATTCCAACGGGTGATGAAACGAATATATCGTTTTTTGACGTTCCAACACGTCAAGAAAACAAAATATGGGTCTTTTAAGATGATCCCATGCCAGCAATGGTGAAAAGACAACGAGCAAGGAAAAATGTAATGTATGCCGTTTTCTTCAGAAGTACGGGATTGGTCAAGGTCATCAAGTTGGAAGGACAGAAGACAGTAACAGAAAACTGGTATACCACTAAATGTGTTCTAGAAATTCCCCAAGAAGTTAATGTTATGTGACCAATGCTTCACCATGACAATGCATCTTCTCATACAGCCGGATTAACAGTTAAGTTTCTTAAGGTATGTCACAACCCAAAATTCGTCGTTTTGGGGAAAGTTTTCAAAACTGATTTATACTTTTATTTTATTGCCCATACTCTAGTTTTATTTCTACGATATTTAGAAGCAAAGTTATAGCATAATTAGTAAACCGGAAACAGAGTTTACAAAACCGGAAGTACATCCCTACTCAAAATATTTTTAAGATATTGAATTGAAATTTTCAGAACATATATCATTTAGTTTCATGAATCAAAATCTGATCTCTGTGTATATATTTATGTACTTTATTGCTTTTTTATGAAAAAAAATCATTATTTTTTTTTTAAAAATCAGTTTTTTTTGCATAAAATTTGGCATAATTAAAAAACTTTCAAAAGTATTTCAAACTTTTTAATTCCTAACACATATAAAGATGTTATTCACGTACTGTAAAAATATTATTTGAATACATTCATTAGAACTTTCTGTAAATGCAATTTTTCATCAAAATTTCACTAAAAATGACAATTTTTATTGTCTTCAAAACTCTCCAGAAAACAGCAAAAGTTTTTTAAAAAAGTCCGAATTAGCTAAACATGAAGCTAAAGAGATAAATATGGCTAGTTTAAAAAATGTACAATTAGAAGAAAATTTTTTATACCATATTAAAATCTTTAAATGCATTTTCTGAGAAACTATGTTTTTCAATTTTTTGCTTCACGGTGAAGTTCACTACATGATTTCTTTTTAAGATATTAAATTGAAATTTTCAGAAAATGTTTTATTTAATTTTATCTCCAGTCTAGACTATAATATAATCTCTGAGTGTATATTTATTTATTTTATTGCGCTCTCTCTCTTTATGAGAAAACAAAAGTAGTTTTTTGTAAAATATTGAGTTCTTACATAAAAAATACCATATTTCAGAAACTTTTTTAAAGTATTGCAGATTTTATAGCTCTAAGCACAGACAATGAAATATTTTATGTACTATATAAATACTATTTTAATATATTAATTAGAATTTCCAACACAAGCCTAACCGTAACTGAAATTTTTCACTAAAATTCCACTCAAAATACCCAATGTATCCAAAATTATTTTTAATTTTGGGGAAATTGTACTTGAATTAATAGTTTTATGCCCCATTTCAAATAAAAAAAGTTTAATTAGTTGAAAATTTATACATTTAAAAAAAAAGTGATCCGAAGGTAGTCACATACCTTAAACAAAAGCAAATTTAAGTAATATAACATACACCTTGTTCTCCGGATCTAGCTATGTGTGATATTTGGTTGTTTTTTAATCTAAATAAGAACTTAGGAGGACGTCGTTTTCATTCAGAGCAAGAGATTGATGTGGCTATAAATGCCTTTTTTCATCAACTCCAAGAAATGAATGGTTCGTCTGCAAAAGTGCATTGATGCTGGAGGAAACTACCTTGAACACCCCTAAAATTTTGTGAACCTATCTTCAAAAACCTAGAAGTATCTTAAAAATTTCAGAGTGATACTCGTATAGTGGAAGAAAGTAGTTACAAAAACGTTATTATCTTGCACCACATAAGAATAATATATATATATATATATATATATATATATATATATATATATATATGTATATATATATAATTCATAAATATATACAAAATAGTTATAAACCTAAGGTAACTAATCGAGATAGTAAAAAGTATTAGCCACAGTAGTATTATAGCAATCTCTTGGCCTTAGGAGCCAAGGTTGCAAATTTAAACACAGTTTTGCGGCCAGCCAACCTTCTCCTGTATTTGCCAATACTCTTACCCGTTGGGAGAATAAGGAATATCAAGAGAAATTTAACTATTATAAATAAAAACACAATCTGTTAAATTAAAATGATACAATTATAACCTACTATTAATCAATAGTATAAGGTAAAATCGATTCAAAAAAATCTAAATGATTAACTTACTACGTGTGTACAGTATCATACCGTGTTTTCCACTCAGAAAGAAGTATGACAGTACCACATAAAAAACAGTAAAATAGGATAAAATAACATTAAATAAATATATATATATATATATATATATATATATACATAATACATAATGTATATATATATATACATTTAAAACCTTAAAATATTGATATAAAATTTATAAAAATATATAGAGAATAAAAAGACAGCCACAAACCTAAATAATTATTTTAATTAAAATATAGTATTATTGATTTATTAAACATGCGGCGCTATCTTTCGATTAACTGTAAAACAAATTAATAAAATTGCTATATTATTACATATTGTTATTTCATTGAGAACTATTAGAAATTTAATTGTATGGAAAATTAGCAGGGTACCCTTGTTTAACACATTAGTTAATAAAGTTATTAAAATTTTGAAAAATTAAATTTTTCACTAACTAATACATTATTACAATAAATATATTTAAAGGTAATATTTATATATATAGAAATTGATGTTGGAATTCCAGTATGGCACTTTAATAATGTTAAAATTAACTCTTTTATCATAAATATTACTTGCAATTTATAATCCTTAATAAAAATGGTACATACAAGTAATTAGTTTTACATGGATTATTATTAATGTTAACTAGGTATAATTAATCATGATAAAATTTAATACTGTGATTAAAATTACTGTTTTTACCATATACAATTAGATCATTTATATATCTAAAAATGTAGTAATCATTATTGATAATATATTTATATTCATAAAAGTGTAAAGATAAACTAGCCAAACTATTGCTAAAAGGGCCACCTTGAGGCAAATTTTTAATTTGTTTATACAAGGCACCATTAAAATTAATATAATTTTCTTTTAAAACTAAATCTATGAAAGCTTGAAATTTTTGTAAATTAATTTTAAGATTATAATTACTATGTTTATCTATATAAAATCACATTAATATAATAATAATAATTATATACATATATATATATATATATATATATATATACAGTATATTCCGAATAATTACTTTTTTTCAAACAACAATTTCGAATTTTTAGTTGCATT
The DNA here is from genome assembly GCA_019973975.1 of Trichonephila clavata. NCBI lineage: Eukaryota > Metazoa > Arthropoda > Arachnida > Araneae > Nephilidae > Trichonephila > Trichonephila clavata. The sequence goes on along the minus strand of BMAO01033838.1, from coordinate 6,216 downwards.
TTTCCTTAAACTCTCACCCACCTTTTATGAAAAATCCAGAAATGGTACTCATGCCTTTCTCTTGAATTATAGAAATAGTAGTTGAGGAGAAAATAAATCCACATGGATTGAATTTAAACCGGTCATAATTTTAAAAAAAACATTTAAAAATATAGTACTTCTAACTAACTAGATGGTAAAGATAAAAAAGGCTTGCTTGTGGATTGGAGTATCAGTGTTGGTGAAAAATGTCAAAACAAAATTCGATGATATATCTGAGAACATAACGACAGACGAATATATGATGAAAATGTATGTTTTACAATAACGGAAGCTCATGAGTTATGTCATTACCTTTAAATAATTATCATTTTCTTACATATAGAAATCTAATCTTTTTATGGTAATCTTTTCCTTATATTTATAGTTACTATTTTTATATTTTGCGTATAATACGCACTCTTAAATTTCGATTTCTTTGTTTTAAAGTGTGCATATTAGGTTAAAATATACTTATTATACCAGGTGTCCATAATTAAACTTGAAATTTGCAAGCAATATGTAGCAAAAAATCATAGCGTGAAATTACATGAAAACTGTTAATGGCAAAATGAAATAATAAGAATTTTATAGAGAAAAATAAAAAATGAGTTCCAAAAACCACCAGTAGATGGCGTTGTGCCATGTAAATTATTGGTATATGCAAATGTCGTAATCATAGCAATCAAGTGCACGCACAATAGCCCTAGGGATATAAAGGTGCGAGAGAGGCGAACTCTGCAGTCATACTGTTTTCTAAGTGAATTAGGATGTAGTCGACTGCCCAGGAATGTACTTTAGTGGTGAAATTATTGCGGAAATTTCGATCTTTGAAGCAGTTCCAAAAAGGTCCACTCAGTAGTCAAGGCCTAACAGACATGATTAGGAAATTTGAAACAACGTCCACAAGCATGAACCATCACCAATGAGCGACACACCTCATTATTACAGCAATCCGATATTACGGATCTTCAGGCAAGGCGATGTGATACAACCACAGTGTTTATGCAGAATAGTGCTCCTACTCTCGCTCATCGCCCGTTGTATGAAACAAGTGCTCCGCCTCCATTTCGGTGATGACAGAATCCTTATCCAGCATTTTCCTCCAGCTTCGTCTTCGCCTCCTACTTGAATCCTTGCGACTTTTGACTACGGGGATACCTCAAGGCCATGATCTACCATGATCCCACACATCTTTTTCGACCTTAAAGAGAGCATAGAACTCCACTTGCGTAACATTCCCTCATTCATTCTGCTTTCAACAGTCGAACATGCGATTTTATTTTCCACATTGTAGCAGGGAATGTTAGGCAGCATATCGAGCACGTTTCGTAAGCTTTTGTGGATTATTTAAGGGGGTCACTTCACAAAAATCGATCAGAAAATCGATTTTTCAAATTTGATTGAAAAATACAATACCACTCTTTCTTTTTCTGATACAGTTTAAATTTTTGTTCTAGCTGAATTAGAAGTATTTTTAATATTTTTTAAAAAAGTTGTTTACATCTGTCAAATCTCAAAACAACTGATTGCCACGCCCCTTTCAAATCAAAACAAATGATACATGCTACTTTTCAGCCTTGTCAAATAACTTAAATTGATTAAAAGAATTTATTTTGATCGGCAACTCATTTGGAAAGAAGTGAAGTGATTAGTTGTAGCTGTTTGTTTACTATCTGGTAACTCACGTGCTGCTTTTTATCTCGTAAAATATAGCCAATATTCTCCATTTTGATCAGATATAAATGCACAAAAACTGAATAATATGCCTCGTTCTAGTAACAAAACGTTTAAAAAAAGGAAGTTTGGAGGAAATTGTAAAGATAGTCCATCTTCTGAGGACTTCAATGAAGTAGAACAACCTCCATTTACGTATCTTAAGAATTCATCGTCAAAATCAAAATTAGGTAAGTTTAATGATGAGTATGTTTCATTTTTAGATTCATCTGAAAATTTTTGTGAAATAATTGACATTCCACTGTTTTCTAGTGCCTTGAAACAACATATATTATGTGTAAAATGTAAAAAACAAGGTATCAACATCAAATTTGGTCGCCAAATTCAGGTTTAGCTACAGAGTTATTAATATGCTGTGACTTTTGTGGTCTTATTCAACCTGTTCTCAATACCAGGTTTACTAAAATTGTAGTTAATAAAAAGGTACAAAAATGTATGAGGTGAACTCTAGACTTGCATATGCTATGAGGTCAGTTGGAAAAGGAGAAGCAGCTGCAAAAATATTTTGTGGAGTTATGAATTTGCCACCTCCACCAAAGCGGTTTTACGAGTCCATGCATGCATTAAATCATGCGACAGAAAAAGTAGCTAAAGTGTCTATGGCGTTAGCTGCTGCCGAAGCAATATCATTTAATAATGGTAACCCAAATGTACCTGTGGCTATAGATGGTACCTGGCAGAAAAGGGGCCATACTTCTCTAAATGGTGTTGTCACGGCAGTTAGTATGGACACTGGGAAAGTTGTTGATGCCGAAATATTATCGAGGAAATGCTCATGCCATTTTAACGGCAATGTACATAGTGATGAGTGTTTGGCAAATTACTTCGGAAATAGTGGAGGAATGGAAGTTGAAGGTGCCCTTCGTATCTTCCATCGCTCAGAGATGTTACATAATTTACGATATACACAATATTTGGGTGATGGGGACTCTAAAGCATACAAAGCAGTTTTAGAATCTAAACCTTACAAAAATGTCAACATCGAAAAATTAGAATGTGTTGGTCATGTTGAAAAAGGATGGGACACGACTCAGGGCATTAAAATCAAAATTAAAAGGTACAAAGCTCGAGGACAAAAAATCTCTAGGAGGCCGTAATAGATTGACAGATGCAGAAATAGACAATTGCAAAGATACTATGGTTTGGCTATTCAAATAACTCGGGTAATTTTCAGCCATGAACAAGCTATTTGGCTACATTTTTTCATAAAATCTCAACAGATTGAATCCACAACATGGTTTATGCCCATGGGAGATTATTCGTGGTGTGGATATAATAAGTCATACTGAAAGGGATACATACAAACATAAAACAACTTACCTATTGCAATTATGAATTGCATAAAAAAGGTATTTAGAGATCTTTCAAACCCTGAACTTCTGTCTAGATGCTTGCAGGTAAATTCAAAATTGAATGAAGCTTAAATAGTGTTATCTGGTCCATAATTCCAAAAACTGTTTTTGTACAATTGGGTACTTTAAAAACTGGAGTATATGAAGCTATATCTTTGTATAATAAGGCTTCATTACCAAATTAAAGTTTTAGATACATTAAATATCAACCTGGATTTTACACATGTCGAGCATTGCAAGAAGCTGATCATGCACGTATAAGAAAGCGGAAAAGGCAGTTTTACAAAGAACAAAGAAGCTAGAATTAAAAATAGACAATTAAAATGTAGACAAGAAGATGATCTTGCAGATGATCCAGCAATCCAAGTTATGGTTCTGGTATGTATTAGTTAATGGTAAGTTTTTACTTAAAATCACTATTTCTCAAAAATGTAAATTTCAACAAAAAGGAACATTTTTGAAAAAACTACTTATTTAATAGCTTTGAAATTTACACATATATTAATTTATACAAATAAATATTTTAATGAGAGATTTGTCAAAAAATTATTCAAAAAATATTTATGGGTTAAACGTACAAAAATTTTCAACGTTTTAAAATTTTTGATGGTTAGTCTACATGTGAATTTTAAAAAAAAACTATTCAAAATTTGAAAAAAGCTCTCATTAAAATAATAAAAACAGTGTAATAAATCTACAAAAAAAATTCATGACTGTACAACTGGTCATTTTTCAAAATGTTCCTTACGTTTGGTCATTTTTAACATTACAGAGATAGGAAAAATGCTGCGTGAAGTGACCCCTTAAATGTTCTGAATAAAGCTATAATACTGAATAAGCTAGGGTTGGTTTTTGAGTCATTGTTTTTTCTCCCCTCGATAAAATCCCCATCATTTCATTCTGATATTACTTAATTTTCATACTATTCCGCTGCATAGTTTTTTCTACACACTGCTCGCAAATTTCAAGTTTAATTATGGACACCCTTTATATACATATATTTCTTATCTATTTGACTAACCTTTTTCTAAAACGAGTCAAAGTAAATAAAATTCTTAAAAAGTTGCAATTATTATCAAAATAATTTATTAATCTTCGTATTTTCTTAAAAAATGAAACACTTGATAATATTTTAAACTGAAGGATGAATCAGCTTCTCAATTAATTATTAGTAATTTTTTTAAAAATAATTACGGTTATTGAATTGATAAACTATTTTGTGCCTCGTCGTATTAAGTAAATCTTTCCATTTTAAAGGAAGTACAACCTGTTTAGTTTGGCATTAATTACACTTGCCATTTTTTTTGTGCCACATTTTGTAACCGTTATATTTTGATAGTAAATATATTATCATTCTCTACATTTTTTTGTCCAGGAAAACTATACATCTATTTCGAACAAGTTGCAATTTCCTATGCATTTACTTTGCAATTTGCAATCATATTGATATTTAAGTTCATTAAGTGCATATTACTATTTCAATTTTAATTTAGCGTCAATGAATGTGCAACTGAATTGCAGTATCTTCTACTCAATTTCTACATTTAATTAATATTCTTTTCCATTTCGTGTTCTGATTTTTTGCTTAAGTCTCCCATAGCAGCGTACATTCGGGAAAGATCCATTTAAGAATCTAAAGAGGCAAATTGAATTCATGCATCATGTTTTGAGTGTCTTCAAAATAAATTTTAAAAGTTTATTTTAAAAAAGTAATAGTTATTATCTAGTATAAAGTTATATGAAATATAAAATACTTCACATTAACTTCCTGTGCAAATAATCTAAAATGCATTTCCTAAAGTTTCATTTATGTAAGTTCTGTTAATACCTGTGCATCTCATTTCAAGTCGTAGCTATTTAACTAAGTATATTTTAAACAAATTATTTTTGTTTAATACGTTTTGTACCCAACGAACATGATTAAAACAAGCTTAGCCATTTTGATAATTTCTCTTATTTTTGAGGAACCTAAAGTTTTCGAGACAACACAATGGCATTATGGAGATTTCTATGAGTATTCTACAGAACCTAATATCATGTCCCATTTCTTATACAATTTCATTCTATTAACATTGTAAGAGAAGCGACTGAAGTAATAAAAGATGCTGCAAATTATTTACGTCGCCAAACAAGGCTAGATATTGTACGAAAGATGTTGTTTCCGAAAAGCGGGTAGTAATTTCAAGTTTTATTATTGCTTTATATTATAGTTAAACTAGGTTGCTGAGAATTCATTAATGAGAAGAACCGGTTTTGAAGAATAATACCGTCTACAAATAACATAGAACTACTTTAGTGAAGAGTAGTTCTAACTACAGCAAGCACTATTATCAGGAAGAACTTTTTGGGATAAAATTATGAAAGTTAAAGTAATGAAATAATTCTTATGTATAATTACTTAGATTAAATCTTGACTTGTTGTTCACTCAAGCTGTTTCCTTAAGAATTGGAGATTTTCAAGTAAACAATTAAATTGAATTTCCCCAGCAATGCATTATTAGTGCTAAAAGTAGAATTTTTTAAAGGGTATCTATGAAAGAGAATTTACTTTTAAATAAGTACTGGTATAATTTTTTATACTTAAGTATTGTGAAATATTTTCTAAAAATGCTTTTTATTTTTATAAAAAGGCGAACTTATTTACTGAGCATTTTACTAGAGTTTTTAATGAATAATTAAAATAGAATCAAATTCAAAACACCTATGTAGTATTTTATATTCTGATAATTTATTAGGTTGGCTTATGCGATTTTGTTCATCCACAAAAAATTTTCCTATTTTATACTTTTTATTTATTTATTTAATTGTTTAGTATTAGAGGAAAGTGCTTAAGTTTTGTGTTTTATCATTTCATGTTATAAGAAATTCCAATGTACAAAACTTAGCAAACTGCATTTCTTTATGTTTCCTTTATTCCATATCTATTATAAATTATGTTTAATGATTCTAATTTGGATAATAATGTTACTTTTAAAAAATGCGTTTTAAAAAATGCTTATAGTTTTAAAACATTATTAAATGTTTGAGACATTCATTTTAAAAAAAGGGGTTCACTCTTAAAGCTCACAAAACTGCAAAGTGTAAGCATAAATTAGCGAAATTCGACTTA
>BMAO01033837.1:0-33299 GCA_019973975.1 Trichonephila clavata | reverse complement strand
AAGTGAACAACTCTAAGTAAACAAGCGCAAGTGATCTGTTTAATTTAATCTAGTTCAATCTATCTTAGATTCTTAAACCTTAATCCACTAATTATTATAGTGATAAACTCTTTCCTAAACTCACGTTGGGATAATGAAATAAATCTCACTTACGAATCACGCAACAGTTCTCCTGCTCCTTCTATCTTACATTTACAAGACCTTGACTTTATATAGTCAAACTAATTTAAATATCAAGGTTTCTTCTTGAGGCATAGCTAGGCCCAAAGTTCCCCCAAGAGGATTAATGATAAGGCTGCGTATAGATCCGTCACAAATATAATAACCTAGGGTGAACTAAAAGTTACCGATTATAAATATTTAATTTGCTCGAACTATTATAGCTGATATATCGTAAGAACTGTTCTGAATTTATTTAACAGAACAAGCTGTAATAGCGGTCAATTCCTGCTTGACTCTGAACCTTCTGCGTCCCTGTAAATCCGGCTAGGTGTGTGGGAGAAACTGATTGATCCCTAGACATGATTTCAATCTAATTATTTATTGTTACCAAATATCAATCACACACAATAACAATTTAACTAAGGTAGGTGATTAAATAGTAGAGCGTGGAGGTGAGATTCTATAACGCGGGGATACTACTACAGACCCTTAACTGAATCTAAGACGCTTAAATACGCTCAAATGTAACTACATCGCACACTAATATGCTAACTTCTAATTAATCAAGCTCACGATACCTGTACTTTTTATGCAGCGGATCCTACACTTGAATTTTGCAGGTGATCTTTATCGGATTGATCAATGTCGTTGGATCCACTGGTGTAATGCGTTTTCCTATGGACAACTCCAAGACCTCTTAATCCACTATCTTTCAATCTACGACTAACAAACTAACTCGCTAATTCTTTGCTAACTCCTACTTGCCAACTCCAACTTGTCAACACTCAAACTCTCGAAAACAGAATTTATATAATATACTTCATCTACATAATCACGCTTTCTTGGCTTTCCAAAGCCTTCGGAATAATTTTATGGATAGCAGTGCAAAGAAAAGATCGTACTTCGCAAAGACATATATACGTCCGGGCAATTAACGCACTGGCTGAGTGCGAGACTTTTATATACGACGGTGGCATTTAAGAGGTTGAAGTCATATTGTGTGTGTGTGTAGCTTTAGCGTCAAAGTTTACCATTATTGAATTTTATTCATTTTTATTGTATATAGAGGGGAGGGGGCGCGATGAAAATTATGGTTGAATATTGGGCTGCAAATATTGAAAGTTTGAGAAACACTGCCATGTACCCAATATATAAAATGCTTTTTTTGTAAGGATTTTTTTATAAATAGGGCAAGACTTTTGGTTCCCCTTATTTGCGAAAGGTGAGAGCTACTCTATAAATCATTTCTTCATTTAGAATTAAATTCTCCCGTCTATAAAGGAAATTTAATATGCACACCTAATACATAGCTTAGGATATCAAGAAGAGGCTGTGCTTTTTTTTTTAATAAAAAGAGTTGCTAAATTTTAATGAAAGGGGGTTTGTAGAACGATTTAAAAGTGATATGAAAATTTGAACTTCCAATTTTAAGGGTTTACAGACCTAATGGATGGATTAAACTGCTTTACTGGAAGTTGAATTAGCATTTTTGAAAGCTACTTAGCTGTTCGCTTATAATTCAATAAAACAGCTCTAATTCTCTTAAAAGTCAAATTATCTTACTCCATAAACATAGAGGTTTTAAAAATAATTTCTCGTTGTTTAAATTATGTGTTCGATGCTAATTATCTGTCAGGTATAATGTTTCAGAAAGAGACTAAAGCATTTTAAGCAATGTGTGATGAAAATTTTCAAAAAAAAAAACAACCTTTAGTGGAAAGTAAAAAAGTATTTCCGTTGCTACATATTTCAGAAAATATTAAAGTGTGTTCATTAATGCATAAAACTATAGCAGGAAATTTTACAACGCGATATTTCTTCAAATTATTTTTAATTTAATTGGAATATTTTATTGCAAAAGTGATATTTCTCTTGACTTTCAGGTATTTTAAAAATAATTATCGCTTATATCGAATGATTTAAAATTTAATGCTTTTTAATTTTACATATTTTATTTATTTTTTAATTCTAAAAGCAAAGCCTTTTATCGGACAATCAGGAACTAAGTGAACAATTGTCACTAAGGAGACAAGAAAATTAGATAACTAATCAGATATATTAATATGATAATACACAATTTTTTGAGATATCAGCCGAGTGTACTGAGGAACTGGAGATGTATATACAATTTATTTACTTTGAGTTATTTGGTTTTAAATGTTTTAGTTATGAAACGAATCTAAAAAATATTTTGGAGGAATTCAACGCGTAGGAAGGCTAGTAAAATATTGTTTAGAATTTTCGTTCTAAATAACTTTCTTCTTGCATTTTTTACATCAAAATTCAGGTATACATAAAAAGCATTGTTAGCTTCTTTTTTTTTTGCTAGGAAATTGTTCTAAATCATACATGCCTTGTTCTCCTTTTATTAATATATTTCGGAAAATTGTTTCTCGTGAATGAAGTTAATACAAATTTGTTCCTTGTAAAAACTAATACATCTGACTGATATATATGTCGGTATTTTAATACATTCTCCCTAATAACTTAACTCTATAAACACTGAGAAGATTAATTCAATATTTAATTCGGTATAAAGTTTGATATATTGAAGATGGTTGTAATGCTCCCTATGTGATTACAAATAAAAGTTTAAGGTTATATTCATGACGAAATATAATTAGCTCGCATTGTGACGTTTGAGATAAATAAAGGTAGCGTGATATTTATTAATTTAAATATTTTGTTTATTTATGTCGCAGATATTAATTAAAGTAAGTACACTGAAGAAATTTAAAAAATTTTGTTTAGAATTATTAGAGTCCAAATTCTATTGTTTGTAAGGGAGGAGGTCTTGTCTTGTCTCTACAAAAGTTCTAAGCCCTCTCTCTCTCTCTCTACCCTCTCTAGTGTCTTTTTACAAAGTAGTGGCCGGAACCTTTATCCTCTAGTTACATCCGGTTCGTGGGTGGAGTGGGGGGTTGTCCTCGTGTTGTCAAAGGTTGCCGGGGCGATGACCAAGACAAGACTGCCCAATATTTTAAGGGTGCAGATGTTCATGGCTCGTGGTGATCTTATTCACAAAAGAAGCCGATTTAGAGCTGTGTAGCGGGAAACGTTACACACATAGCACTTACAAAATCTCCTTCTTAAATAAGCATATTAATATATACTGACGTTCAGAACTAAGAAGATTTGCCCATTTTATTATCTGCATTTGCATTTAAGGTTTCTAAACAAGAGTGCAAATTTTTTCTGTCAATTACGCAAGCGCGCACGTGCATATGAGGTTTGCATTTAATGGGAAGGACTTGTAAATTTATATCATAATTTTTACTCTTCATATTTGCTTTGTAATTTCTTCTTTTTTTTGCAATCGCATGAGCCAATTTGTGCGTATCCTTAGTTTGTCCACACAACTGGGTGACTAGGTTATTTTCAACATCCGAGAAAATTCAAAACCAAATATTTCAAATAATTAGCTATAGAAATTGAGTGAAATACAAATGTTTGAGAAATTTGAAGTCGGGCTGTCGCAAGTGTAGATTAAGATAGTGTAAAGATCATCGTGGTATGATACGTACTCATACAGATGAGTGAGTTCTTATAACCGTCGCATTTAAAACAACACCAGGGTTTATACTCTCGACTGATCTCGTAGTTTTGAGCCCTCGATCAAGTGAAGAGGACGACGCCTGAGAAGAAGAGCCCCATTCTCCTAACTTCCATACCCTTCCTTAGCCTCTTGACCTTCCTGCATGAATTTTGTAACTTAGTCTCTGTAAATTAACCATACAAGTCTGGTCGATAAATAACAAGTAAATAAAAATGTAAATATTTAATAGAGAATAGTGATTTTCAATAATTTAAGCACTTTTTTAATATAAATAATGCCTTTCTTATTCCATTAACCACAGCAGAGCTATTGTATGTTCTTTTAAAATTAAATTTACTTTTAGTTTCAAAGGAACAAATTTTTTTAGCGAGAAAATTCTAACCATTCTCTTTTCCTTTTAAATATAAACGTGACTTCTCGGTGCTTTTCGTCTATTAAGCCAAGTATTTCCCCGAAGACGTTAATAGAGTCCATAAATGATGCACTTTCTGTGTTACAGATTGTTGCTGATGTGGTTGTTTTTTATTCTACTGAAAGCGAGCTCAATATAGAGTAAATATGTAATAGTTTTGAAAAACAAACGGAAGCGCATGTATAGCAATAATATTTCAAAAAAAGATCAAATTATTACTTTTATTTTTGTTCTTTGATTTCATAAGGAAAATTTTTTAAATTTTATTTAACACTTGCTGTTTGGAAAAATTGCACCATTTCATGTTTCCGAGGATTTTAAATTACTGTATTTATTCGAATCTAAGCCGCCACCAATTCTAATTCACACCCCAAATTTTGAACACGTTTTTTTTTAAAATATAAATAGTGTAAAGGGTTAATATTGATATCCGATTTTTATGAAACTAAAAAAAATTATAATAAAAACTAATATAAGAAGTGAGTAATTAATTTCTTTTACCGATTTAAATGCATTCATGAACCTATAATTGTTCATTGAGTATCATACTCAATTTCACCCAACTAATTTTTCGCCTTTGACTCTCAGTCATGCATGATTTTCAGAAGTAATAACATCGGAAAAAAGGGCGACTTAGATTCGAATAAATACGATATTTTAAATTGCAGTGTAAAATCAAATACGTAGAATCCGCGGCATCGCACTTATTTTCTGTGTGCTCTGGCCTATCTAACAATAACAAAAAATCCTCTATTTTAAAGCCCTGTACATTTCCTTTTTTATAATTAAAACATCTAGTTTCACTTTCAATCTCTTTCTCATTCACTTTCATTTTCTCTGTCCCTTAAGAATTAAATCAAAACATTTATAACCAGGAATTTAATGACTTCCCGGTGGATGATCCATTTCTTTCATATTGACTCGAATGTCATACTTTAGAATTTCATTATCGACTCCTAATATAATTTCTTTTCCAATATTATTTCTATAGCCACTCAAATCCAAATGGAAACTAAATTGTGAAATTTATAATTGAAAAAAAAGAGTTTTTACAGTAAACCCCAAATTATTCGTAAACTTGAAATTTTCTATAAAATTTTATGTTTTTGACTAATAAAAATTAAGATATCAGAAATGTAATTTTTGTATATCTTGTACTTAGAGGAATAACAAAGCTAATTTTTAAAACATAACATAATTATTATTTTTAAAAATTAATAATCAAAAACGTACCACAAAATTACATCACAAAAGTCTTCGTGCACTTAAAAAAATCTTGACATAGCTTTAAATACTGTATTTTTTAAATTTTAATACTAAGTAGGATATATTATAGTTTCTACAATAACTTTTAAACGTCTTGGTATAGATTTCACCAGTTTTTTTAGTGATTTCTGCATCTACGTTCTTCTTGTGCGATTATTGTTTTTACTTCACGTTTTGTTTTTTATATGCAAGGATTTCTTTCTTTAAAAAAATAAAATTCTCACGAAATATCTTTTATTAGGTGATTTAGAAGTTTTTTCAGGATCTAGGACAATATATATTATACAGACACCAGCGGTGTATATTAGAGAGCTGGACGCTTGGTGTTATTATTTTGTTAAGAAATGAAGCCGTCTACAATATCCACATTTTGCACAGATAATTTCACAAATTGTTCTTTAAAATATTTAAATACAGCTCATGATTCACAATACCATCAAAAAATGCCAAATTACCTAACCCCCCAAGGAAGAACGCCTCCACCTTCATGCTTCACTGTTCCAACTAGATTCTTGGGATTAAGTCTCCGAAAACTCAACATTGAAAAAAAATTGGTTGGGATGAGAGAAAATTTAACATTTTTTATTCCGACGGGTGCATAATAGTTTGTAGAAGGAAAAAAAAGGATTAACTTAATCCCAAGAATTTAGTTGGAACAAGAACACGTCCACCTCCATGCTTCAGCATGGAGGTGAACGTGTTCTTGCGTGAGGGTGTATATCGGTTTCAGGGTAGGGAATTCAGTACTTTTTGATGATACTGTGAATCATGTGAGTTATATTTTAATATTTTAAAGAACAATTTGAAATTATCCTCCCAAAATTTGGATATTTTAGACGACTAGATTTTTAAACAAGATAATAACACCAAGTGCACTGCTCTCAATGTACGCAGCTGGTGTCTCAAAAACTGTCCCAAATCCTGAAAAAAAAATCTTAAATCACCTGATATAAGCTTAATAGAAGATATTTCGTGAGAATTTGATTTTAAAAAAAGGAAAACATGGCATATGAAAAACAAAATGTGAAATAAAAACTATAATTACAAAAGAATGGAGGAACGTCGATGCATAAATCACAAAAAAACTAATGAAATTTATAGCAAGACGTTTAAAAGTTACTGTGGATGCTAAAATACATCCTCTCTACTAAGTATTAAATTTTAAAAAATATATAACATTTTAAGCAATGTTGAGATTTTTTGAAGTGCACAAAGACTTTAGTGGCGTAATTTTTTGGTAATTTTTTGATTATTAATTTTTTTAAATAATAATTCTATTATGATTTGTATATAAATTGGTTCTGTTATTCCATTAAGAACAAGTTGCAGATATCATTTTAAAAAAATTTGGCAGTTATAGATACTGCCGATAGAAGTGAAAACTTAGAACTTTTAGTATTAAAATTTGAAATTACATGATGTTTGAATTAAAATTATCAACATCCATCTCTGGTTTTCACATCTATTGACACTCCGAGCAACAACTAAATGCATGTTTATAGGGTTTTTTATTATTCAAATATATTACGGGCTGTACAAAATCATGACAAAACATAAATACAATTCAATTGAAATAACAATTAATATACAATCATATTATTTATGGGTAGTATTTGTATTTACTTAAATTTTAATGTACTTTATTTTTAACATTATTTTAATTGTTCGCATCATTGGCATCATTCATTTGAACAATACTTAGACTTTTGTACTTTCAATTATTTCATTTTTTCCTAAAAAAAGATACAAGAGGCTTATGGTAACTAAAGTAGGAAAGGAAAATGTTGGATTCAAATTTATCTAAGTATCGCGAGTAAAAACCGCATCGATCGTCGTTTTATATTTTATAGTACTGAGTTTTCGATCAATGGACGTATTTAAATCAAGTGTTTCATTTAGAAATTCAATGAGTGGTAGATTTTTATCATCTGCAAATTTAATATTCAAGTCTCCACTTTAAATCATCGGCACGTTATCATATATATATTTTTCGCTAAATCTTTTTTCAAGTATTTCAGAATCTTCTTTTGTATAAATCATCAAATTTTCGAATAAAAATTGTTGTATCTGTCTCATACATTTTCCAGGCGAAACATAAACGGCAACCACATTAACCTTTTAACTGTCATGACCGAGATTATCTCGGGCACGGCATTAGAGCTCCAAAACGTCACGCCCGAGTATTATATGAGGTAAATTTTTAATGCATCATATTGTTTTATACCCGAATACATATCGGGAAAGGTTTATTTCAGCTTCATCTGTTTGTTTTTTTGCATAATTGTGACAATTTATGCGCCCAAATCATCAAAACAAATTGACTGTTAAAGGATTAATATGTATTGCCCATTCTCGGAATCGCAACGAGCAATGCACAGTATATACACATTGAACTTTTCACTAAATCCATTGAATTTCACTTATAAGATATACACAGCACTATACGTCAGCTGTATAGCTACAGATGTACTGCTATAAGCATGTCGGTGACGCGTCTAAGGCGAACAGCACACTGCGCGTGCGCCAGTTAGAGCATGTCGGTGAGACGAAACAATAAGATTTTCCCCTACCAAAAAGTGCCCAATGCCGCTTAAGAAGTTTTCACTTCAAAAATTACAATTCTGATATACTAATTTTTATTAGTCGAAAACATTAAGTTTTATAGAAAATAGCAAGCGTACAAACACTTTTGTGGTCCACTGTGGCTTTCATGAAGATCAATTTTTCCAAAAATCCTTCTTAATAGCTAGTTTTTAGCTATTTAAAAGTATTTTGATTGATACTACTTTTCCAACCCAGAGTTCCCTGTAATTTTTATTATGGATTTTCCTCAAGACTGCCAAAAAAACAAGGAAATCCCATCAATTCAATAACTGTGTAAAAACCTTCCTTCATTGTTTTGAAGCAGAATCATTTTTTTTCTTCCTATGTTTTTACTCTTAAAGAGAATCAAAAACGTTTATTCTTTCTTTAACAAGGGCTCTATCCGTTTTCTTTTCCCCAATGCGAATATGTTTTAAGTCACAGGTCACGTAAATTCCTTCCGAGTTCGTGATGTTTCCATGGGTATTTAGGCAAGCACGAGTCGACTAAGCGGAAGCTCAGTAACTCTATTCGACCGAATATTTACTTTATCTATTTGAAACTTAATTTCCTTTGTGTATTTTTATTATGACATTACCAAACTTCATATTTTATTCCATGGTTTTGAGATAGCAGTTGCTTAAGTTTATTAATGTACAGAGTTTTTCTTTTTCTATAAATTAAATTTACTTCAAAAAATAACGCTTCTCCGAATTTCTTCAAAACAAAGTTGAATAAATCAGAAAAATTCGATTTCTCCCCCGTTGCTCTGACGAGCAATTCACGCATGCGCAGTCTTTCGGTTTTTACTGCACTGATCCAGTGAAGTATTTATTTTTTAGATTCTAGCAACCTAGTAGCTGGGCTTTCACAGAGGCGACAAATCGCTCTTTTGTGCTACTGTATTCGTGTCACGTACTAACGGTGGCCCACACACACACACGCACACACAGAGAGATGATAAAAAAAAAAAATTACTTTCTTTCGTTAATGGCATGGTGTCATTTTTAAGAAAAGAAATACTAAAAGCTATTTTAGGAGATAACTAGTTATTTAAACAGCTTAGGAAAATGGTATGTTGGATAAATTTCCATGCAGATTTTGCCTCAATACAATTTTTTTTTCAAATTTCGGAGCAATAATTTCTTGTTATTAATTGAAAAAAAATTACTTTTTTTATAATGCAATAAATCATTCATTTAAAATAGAGATTTTTCTTTTGAAAAAAATGAAAGATCGGTTAAAATTAATTTACAGTTTGAATACATGCGTATTCAAAAAATATTTTTTTAGAAAAAAAAAAATTACCGTATTATATTTAAAATTTTTTTTTCCCCATTAATAACTGCAAAACAATTTTCTCTTGTTCTAATCTAATAAACTAAATTAATACAATTACGAAACGACGTGAAAGTTATTCATTCATTTATCGTTACCTACGATCGTGTATCTAAAGTTTAAACAATACTAAAAAAAAACTACAAAAAGCCTTGAGAATATAATTGTAAAGGAAGAAATATAATGCTGACCATTAAAATTGCAACACCATAAAGTAGGGATGACATTAACGTTAAATTCGCACGAATGGAAGGATACATAGGGCTATGCAATTGTGGTTATCATTTAAGCGATCGAACAATGCAGGACGCAGAAACGGCATCTCAAACGCTTTATAAAAGGAAAGTTATATAGCAAGTACCTGGTGTTATTCAGTAATTTATTATAACTTTTGAACTGTTTGGTTTGCGTGTGCAGTGTACAAGTTGCCCAGAAAGTTTTCTTGGAAAAATAAATTGATCCTAATTTTGAAATATAGCCTTATTCAACAACTGATGAGACAAATTTATGCATATGCTTTGAAACAAAAGAAAAATTACATAATAATGAAATAATACAATATTGGAAAACTTTTGTAGTGTCTAAGGATAGAAATTTAATTTGTAAGTAGTTTAAATTATAATATTGTATGCCTTTGAATATGAATTGAAGGATGAGTAGTCTTAATTAAAAACTTTCATCCTTTGAAACATTATTCCCCAGGAATAAATTTCGGAAAATTTATTCACGGACCTCGGTAACGAAAAACGAATTTTTTGATCATAAGAAAGGTATAAGAAATGGTATATGGAACATTTCAGGAAAAAAAGATATTCCAAATATTACGTAAAACTACCTTTCAAAATTGGATAAATTTTTATTTTTTGTTGAAAATATATATACAAGTTTATTTAAAACTAGCCCACGATTATAATTAGGAACTTTCATATTCTATTTAATTGATTTAATTTGTGTTTTTCTAGCAATCGTTCATAAATTACAAGAAGTAATGTTGAGAGACATGCTTTTTTTTGTTTCATCGTTTGGTAAACATGATTTCATTCTATTCCATTAATTTTATTTTTTCTGGTCAGACCCTATATTTTCTGAAAATGTTTATGTGATTATGAAGTACTGAAATGAGCATAATCCAGTATGCAGTTGTAATAGTGAATTAACGAATAGTTTGTTATTTATAACAATAATGAGACAATATAAATACTTTGAATTTTTCAATTTGTTCGAGATGATATGTTAAAGCGATTGTAGCTGTTAGCTGTTTAAAACCGAAAAATAAAAATTTTAGACATAAGATAGGGTTTAACTTTGCGAATTACTAGGCCATACTTTATTTTTCTCAAATTGTTCTATTTATGTCTCGTTGAGACTTATTGTTATTTTACCTATCAAATTCAAAGCTTGTGAAATCATTTAGTTAAATAAGAAATATATTTTAATTAAATTTAGGAAAATAAATTATTTAGTTAAAAAATGTCTATCTAAAGTCTTGATTAGGAAACCTGCCTTCCTGGGAACATTATTCTGAGTAAATAATCAAAATTATCTTTCTTTCATGCCTGGCTTTATAAATATAAAAAGAGTGAAAAAAGAAATTGTTAGATATTGCTTATTTGATCCATAAAACATGTAGTAAAATATGTTTTACCTTTGACTGCGATTGTGACCTTTTAAACTGCAAACGATAATGATAAAACTAATTGTGATTAATTAGACAGCGTAGTTAATAAAGATATTTCAACAATATTTATTCACGAATATCTCTCAAGTGATTTTCATAAATGGCTAATTAAAAGAAAGTTCATTTTATTTATTTTTTAATCTTTTCTATTGCATTACCATGACAAAGTAACTGGTAAATTTAAAAATGACCAATAATTAAAATTGTTAAAGTTTGAATAATGTTTAAAGTAATACATTTTTAGTCATTTGTGTGAAAAGCGTTTAAAATATATATTATTCATATAAAAGAAACTTAACGGAATAAAAAAAAATATTTTATTCCTAAAATAGTATATTAATAAAATATTATAGGAATTTGTTATTTTTTTTAAGGAAATCATTTTACAGATTACGTGACTATTAACACTGATTCTGTATATATATATTCCTTCTTTTAAGTGAAAAGATCAAGGATAGATGTTTTAAATTTATTCTACCACTAAGCTATCTTTTTTACAAAAAGAAAAACTCTAAAATTTAGAATGAGGCTTATAACTGACCTTCTATAAATGTAACTCCATTTTAGAAGCTTCCTAACAGAAAACTTTTGAAAAATATACTCGTCCCACATTTTTCACTTCTAGAGTAGAAAACAATTTAATTTTAAAAGATGTTTGGAATGGATATTCAAACCTTACTCTTGAAAATTAAACGGGACAAATAAGAAACTAAAACTTTCTAAAGGATTATTAGGTTTTTATTTTATGAGAACAAATATATAACAAAGCTAGAAAAGTAGCTTGTAATCAAAATTTTATGTAAGCAAAAAAAAAAAAATCGGCGAGTAATATATATTTCAGGAATAAAGGGAAATTTTTTAATTAAATTAAAACTAGGATAATGGTTTGTTCGTTCCATATTTTAACAGCTGAGGGAAATCTAAAAATTGAGTTACTTCTTGTTAACACTAACAATAATATAAATGGATTTCGCAGTTTCTGAAATATTTCTTAAATTTCTTCCGTTACTACTTTTAGATTGTAGAAGAAAATAATAGGTACGTAATATATCATACAAAAAAATTATTTATATATTCTTTAAATGTACACTGTTAAAACAATATTTCTACGCTTCCATACCAATTTAAAGAAATACTACGGACTAGTTAATTTTGAAAATAATAGTGTTTCTGCTCTTACTACATAGTGAAGAAGGGGAAAATATTGTATAACTAGCTTTTACCCGCGGCTCCGCTCGCGTTGATATTTTTAAATAACTGTCAAAGTCGTAATTATTATCATTAAAAAGTAAGTAATATAATATGGTAATTTTTTTTATTGCTTGACTGGAACCAATAAAATTTAAAAATTCTAAAATTGAGCTTAGTTTAAAAAAACTGAAAATGTAATAATGGAAGAATTTTTAAAATCGCACCAGCCGTTTCCGAGATTAGCCGGAACAGACAGACAAAAAATTTTAAAATTGATTTTTTTATATAAGAACCGTATATACCTTTAAATGCATTTAGTAACAAACTGCTAATTTGAAATTACAAACAGACACTTCAATTTAATTTATTTATATAGATACTAGCGGTTACCCGCCCGCTTCGCTGGGAATTTCATGACGTTTTATAAATTTTTACTGCTTATATATATGTATAAATTATTGATATCTAAGTCCTGCATTAAGAATTCGATTGTATTGAAAAATATACTTATACCTGTAACTGTCACCTGTTGATAAAAAAAAAGGGGCAGAACTCATCTAATTTGTGTTTTAAAAATCTCTAAAATTGAAGCACAGAATGATGTTTGCTCTTTCGTAACCCAAAAACCAAGTGGATTCCCGCAAAACCAATTTTCGGTGGATCTCTACTCCGTAAATTGAACATGCAAGCCAAATTTCAAGTCTAAATCTAACAGAAAAAAAAAAAAGTTTTACTCTCAATATCCCCGTAATCCCGTTGAGAGCCGTTTTCCAAAATAACCGCTCTTAGCGGATTTCAACTCAACAAAAGAAAAATGCAAACCAAATTTCATTATTATAGTCCTTGTAGCTCGAAAAAAGTAATTTTTTTTGTCAATACGTCCCAGTAACCCCCTGTACCCCCCCCCAGAACTTGATTTGCTTAAAATACATTCTTAGTGGATCCCTATTCAACAAAAGAAACATGCTTAACAAATTTCAAGTATATGGGTCTAACAATTAAAAACAGGAATTTTTTTCTGTAACTCCTTTTGACCCCTCGCAACCCTCCTTGGGGGTCAATTTTCGTTTTACTCTTTGTTAGAGGAACTCTATTCCATGAAAGGAACATGCCTACCAATTTTCAAGCTGGATGATCAAATAGTTTAAAATGGAAATATTTATCAATTACGCCTCTTAATCTCCCGAAATTAAACTTAGTAGTTCATATTCGCGAAACCCATTTTGTAGCGGTTCTCTACTTTACGAAAGGAATCTGCTTATCAAATTTCAAGACTGTACGTCTAATAGTTTAAAAATGGTGATAATTATCTATAACGCCACTTGAGCCCCCGCAACGCCACTTCTGGGTCTGTTTTCACAAAACCAATTTTGTAGGGGAATTGCACACTATGAAAGGAATCTGCTTAGCAAAATTTGAAGACTGTGCGTCCAATAAATTAAAAATCCAAAAAAAATTATCAATAACGCCCCTTGAACCCCCGCAACGCGGCTTAGGGGTCGATTTTCACAAAACACATTTTGTTGTGTATCTCTATCCTATGAGAGGAATCTGCTTACCAAATTTCAAACTGTGCGTCTAATAGTTTAAAAATAGAAATAATTATTTATATCTGCCCTTAACACCCCGCAACACCCCTTGGGGGTCAATTTTTCCCAAACCTGTTTTGTAGCGGATATTTACTCCGTGAAAGAAACATTCCTACCAATTTTCAAGCAGGGAGGTGAAGTAGTTTAAAAACGAAAATATTTATCTAGTACTCCACTAAATCCCCCGCAACGCCCTTTAGAGGTTTTTTTTCACAAAACCTTCTTATAGCTAATCTCTACTCTATAAAAGAAATCTACTTATCAAATATAAAGACTGTGCGTCTAATAGTTTAAAAATGAAAATAATTATCTATAACGCCCCTTAAGTCCCGCAACGCCACTTGAGGGCAATTTTCACGAAACCCATTTTGCAGCGTATCTCTACCCTATGAGAGGAATCTACTTACTAAGTTTCAAGACTGTACGTCTAATAACTTAAAAATCGGAATTTCTAACGCCCCTTAAACCCCCGCCCCCGCAAACAATTGCTGCTAATTTGAAATTACAAACAGACACTTCAATTTTATTTATTTGTATAGATATAGATTGGGATTATAATAACTATTGTTTAAATGTGACTAAAAATGTAAATAAAAAAAAAAAAGAAAGGATTAAAACTAACCGTAAAACTTATCAATTTTTTGTTTCTTGCTTTGCTTTTTGCTTTTGAAGCCTTGATTTATTATTTTTAAAAGTGCATCCGAAACAGCCGATGCTCTACTTAACTGAACAGTGAGATAACTATCATTAAAAAAATTATGGCACGTGTCAGCGTATTATCATGTGCGCGTAACACTATTATGTCTCATGAAGAGCATCGGTCGACAGTAACCAAAACAACGACTTCATTAGCTCAGCTTTGCGTTCAGTTTGGCGTTCATCTTGGCATTCAGTTTCACGTTCACCCGTATAGTTTCCGTTCCCGTAAGAATACGAGAATAAAATATAGCCTATGTTACTCCCCGTTAATGTAGCTTTCCATTAGTGAAAGAATTTTTAAAATCGCACCAGCCGTTTCCGAGATTAGCCGGAACAAACAGACAGACAGACAGACAAAAATTTTAAAAATTGATTTTTTGATATAAGTACCGTAAATACCTTTAAATGCATTTAGTAACAAACTGCTAATTTGAAATTACAAACAGACACTCCATGTTTATTTATTTATAATATAGATAAACTTAGGAATTAAGTAAACACAGCTCCAGGAAAAAAAATCAAACCATAAAACACGCATGCGCCGAATAAAGTAATCGATGATTGGTAGATCTGATATTGGAAAGATGCCAATTTCATTATTGTTTGTAAGGAATATAAAAGAGATATATTTGAATGTTGCCACAAACAGGTAAAAAATGTGTCGCGGAAATTTAATATTTACGTAATGCAACAGTTACAAAAAGTAAATGAAAACACAACTTAAAAAGTGTTTTAGTGAAATAAGAAAAATGGCTTAAAATTTCTAAAAATTGTATAGGATATAAAACATGAAATTTACAAGTTTTTCAAGAAAAAATTATTATTGTACAACGATAGAAATCAAAAAGGATACAGAGAGAAGATAAATTAAAACATTTTCTTTTCTTCTTTCTTTCTTTTCTTTTTTGAAAAGCACTCATATTATTCTCTATAACAATAGAAGAAGCAATTAAATCGAAACTGCATATGATACACTACACAGTAAACGCTATAAACCAAAACGATACAGGAAAAAAAATTTTTTTCCTTCTCAAACGATGGAAACAAATTAAGTTTTTGTAATCAAATGCAGAAATGAAGAAGAAAGTAGCAGTCTTCTTAACAGATTTATTCTTGAAAATTTATTGAGAAGAATCAATTGCGCGCGGAGGCCAAAAGAGTTTCGTATTAGTTTTTCAATCATTGTTGAATATTTGATTTTATGGAGAAAAAAAATCTCTGTTCATGTAAATATGAGCGTGATATTTGCTTCGTTTACACAAAAAAGCGATAAAACAAAAGAGAGTATTTTAAATGTAATTTAAAAACTATAATACAACTTTTTAAACTTATTTAATTTCAAAAGTACTGTAATTTTTTACTAATATCATTTTATAAATCTCTTTTTCAAATTAAAAACAAGAAGTTATTTCATTACTATTCATAATGTATTAGCAGCTCTGTCGAGTATTTCTAATTCATTTTTCAGCATAATTTTACTTTTTTTTTTTCATTTTCTTTGATTGAGAATTTGACTTCACAGTTTTGATTGATTGAATTCCAAAATTAAATTTATTGGACAGTTTTGTTTTACTTTAGTCACATAGATATTAATATAACAAGAGGAAAATATTGAATCTATGAGCTGCAACAGCCTATAATTTCATCAAAAGTGCTGTGCTGGTTCAAGTAGATTTTCTCTCTTGTTATGTTTCTCTAATAGCTAGATAATCAAGTAGATTTTAGAAAATTTATACTTAATCTGATTTTTACTGTCTTGGTAATATACAGTAGAAGAAAAAAAACTTATTTTTCTATACTTCATTAAGTTGATAACTTAACCACAGACAAGTTGATCTCTATGATTGGCGAAAATAAGATGCTTATTTTGACATTGTTAATCGCCAAAAGTAATCTTAAAATGACTACTGAGCTCTGAGATATTGCGTAAGGTTTCAATGAATTTCTAACTGTCATTTCTGGACCTTGTTCTGAAGTAGATTAAGGTAAGCAAATAACTTTATTGATAAATATACTATAAATATACATTCGAACAAAATGAATTCTTAATAAGTTAAATAAATTACCCTGAAGATGGCACCACGATTTTTGATAGCAATTATTTTAATGATGCAATATGTATAATAGTTTTCTAGTAGTTCTTTTTTGTTATTGGAAATAAATATAATGAGAAACCTATCGTTTATGAGGACTGATTCTAAATTCCTTGATAATTCTTCGCAAATTTCATAATGATGCATTTTTATTATGAGCGAAACTTTCTCCATTATAGAGCTACAGGAAGTTTCAAGGATATTTATAATAAGCTTCAAGTGTGCACGTGTGTGACTGTGCGGCTTTTTCTTCATAATATTTTCATAAAGCATTCTATAATGAGTTTTTAAAATTTTTAACGAACAAAATTTTGATCTAAAGTTTTGCTCATGAATAGTTTCTTTTTAGAAAAATTTCAAAGAGTGAAATAAAATGCCATTTCCTTCAAATTTGTTGTTTAAAGTGTTTGATCTTGTAATTAAAATACGATGAATATTTCCCCCTATCTGGAGGAAAGACATTTCTTCCATCACATTTTATGCCATGTCCAGTAAATTTCAGTTGACTTTCGGCGCGTTTTTCTTTTCCGAATAAAATTTCTTTTATTTTTAGTGGCATTAAAAATCATGCTGAACTTATTCAGCTCTTAAATATTAATTTTGATTGTCACATCTGGATCACCTTCTCTCTCTCGGTCAAATGAATACTCAACAATAAAATAATGATAGCAATAGTAGCTAAGTTTGGAAATATAATATATGAAAGGAAAGGTGAACTATAAACTGTTTCAAACTGGAGTTTAAAATTAGAAATAGCTATTTTAGAATTAATTTCTATTTTAAAAATTTGGTAAGCTGATTAAGATTTTTTTTTGTAATACTTTTCTAACCTTTTATCCAACTCTCTTCAAAAAAATTATCAAATATTATATTTCACAACAAGGTAGTTATTGCTTAGTATCAGTGTTCTAAATCATCGTTTTAAATAACAATTTTATCATGGATAATTTTATAAATAAAAATAATCCAAACACAATCACAAACTTGTTTAAGATTTTAAAAATGATTACGTAATATTAAAATTATTTATATCACATAGTTATTATTTAATGTCATAATCATCACATTATGTTATAATTTTATAAATCAGTAAGTTTTTTTAAAAAAAACAGATTTATGAGAACTTGTATTTACAACAACTATAAAAACATATGTTTATTTCATTTTATACCCAAAAACTATAATTGATTTGAAGAAAAACTGTAATTTTAATTTACTTCTCAACATTACTAGATTTTACTTCGTAATAAGAATTATTTTACTTATAACACACACACGCAACGTAACTAGGCAAATTAATGTATATTTTTAAGTCAATACAATAGTTGGGGGGGGGGACAATGAGACTTTGAGTTTGAAATGAGTTGACGCTTTTCAAAGTTATTTTCAGCCATTTTCATATTCATTACTTTCAGCCACCTCCCTACTAAATTTACGAAAAGAAAAAAATTTAGTTTATTCCATTATTTTTATCTTTTCATGATGGGAAATGATGCATCGTCTGCAATAAAGAATGCATTTATTTTTCATTTTTATAAATAATAAAGTGAAGCAAAAATTTAATTTTGCAAACTCTTTGAGAATAATGTGTTACAAAGTGGGGGGGGGAGAAAAAATCTTCATCCTTTTGGAATACCCGACTCTTCCTGATAATAAGAAAAATGCTAAATATGCTATTATATTTAGAATCGCAAACAAAATGGCCAACTCTGTTCTCCATTCGCTTTTTTCAGGGGGGGGGGGGAATAGGATAAAGCATGGAATTATTTAGTTTTTGTTCTACTAAAACAATTAAGGATAATTTTACTGTCATTTCTGAATTTCTTCATTTTTCTCTTAAAATTTAAATTATTTCAATAAATTTATATCATATTTAAAATAAAATTAAATATATTTGATATAAATTTGTCTTAAATGAGCAATATTTTGTCTTGATTGACAAAATATATTTGTCAATCAAGGTTATTTTTTGTTATTCTTTCTGAATGAATATATTATTAAATGAATGTAACACACACATACATGCATATATATATATATATATATATATATAAATAATTATACATAGTATAAAAAATATATACTATGGAAAATAATCTGATATTTTTCTTTTAATTGACTTTTATAGCATAAAATTGTCGACAAATTGTTCGATATCGTCTATTTTGTTATTCATTTCACCATTAGAATGTGCATCTAAATCACTGCGCATACTTTTCATGATGTTCCTCAATTCGGACGATGCGGTATCAGAAGCTGCAGTATTAATTTCATTTTCGTCGTCGAAATCTGCATAAATGATATTTTTTGAGCTTTGAACTAAATCCAAAATGTCTTTGCCTGTCAAAATTGGGGCTGTACATGACATTATCTTCAACAACTGCAACAAATTCTTTAAATGATGAACTGGCGTGACTAGTGTTTTCCATAGTTTGTTCATTCCCAGAAAAGAAATCTTTTTGTGTTAAAAGAAAAATGCATGAAATTACATAGTAGTTTTGTCGGGACCGTTGTATTATTTTGTGTTAACCGATATTTCATCTTAAGCGATTGCGCGTTAAACGTATTTCACTGTACGTACTAAATATTCGTTAAGTAGGTTAATAAAATATGAAAAATGTAATGAAGTTAGTCAGCTAATATTAAAAGAAATTTTTATTGTTGTCCTAATTACTGTATTATCATCAAAATTAAAGGGCTAAAGGAGGGCCAGCCAGGAATTGCGTGGGTAATCGTTTTTCTTTGAAAATGAAAGTGTAAATACTAATTGAAATTAAATTTTTATATACATAAATGACTTAATTTTTTTAAAAATAATATCTTAGATTGTATTCTTTGTTTTAGTTCCCCCTCCGCATAGTATCTGAATTCAATAAAAACAAATCTTGAAAAAGCTAATACAGACTAACTGGATGCGCAGTAAAATTTTTATAATAACTTTAAAAAAAATAATATTTATGATAAAAAGGGAAACTTTTAAATTCGACATTTTTAAAGTGCTTTTTGAATATGATTCTAAAAAACGCTGAAATTTGAGATGCTCCACCTGATTCACGAAAATGTCTTTATATTTTTTTATTAAAATAAATTGAACTCTGTTATCTAGTTCTTATGAAATAAATTTTTAATCTAATTGTGTTGAAATATATATTCTATTATAGTACTCCCTTAAATAATATGAGATCTAGAAATAATTAAATTGTCCTTTTTACAGCAATGGAAGTACTTTCAACTCTTCTGGCGATTCTAGCCAGTTACACTCTTTTCGTTATCATACGTTTTGTTTTAACCGACGAGAGCATCACAAGATCCTCAAGCGTTATGGCATTCCAGGCCATGAACCACACTTTCTGTCTGGAAGCATGCATAAGTTGAAAAGTGGTGCAACTCCTAATGATGTCATAACTTCTTGGTTGAAGAAATACGGCAATGTGTGTTTGGATATTACTTGGGTGAAATACCTTATATTGTTGTAAATGATCTAGAAATGCTGAAACAGGTATGTATAACTTATACAAATGTATCGTATTGAATATCTTTATTGTTGAAAAAAGTTGTGCATGTGTATGAAATTCTGATAAGTAATATGTTGTATCTTTCTCAAATATAATGCTGCGCAAATATTGTGCAATAACTGGATGGACTTATTTACACTGCTGGTCACACAAAATGCAACACCCTGAAGGAAGTATGCAAACCATGTGAAATTTGGGAAGTGATGAAATCTGCAAATCATTAGCATTACAGACGCACATCACGGGCAACCGTAGTGCCACCCGCAAGCGCTATATAAGAGGAGAACAGATTGTAGATTTGAAGCATGGCAATTGTTTTTGTGTATTTTTTTGCGTAAGTTGTTTACCTATGCCTCCTGGAAGACATCGAGCGTTTATTGGCCACATTTCTGAATTCGACCGAGGAAGAATAGTAACCTATAGGGATTGTGAATTATTCGTCAAAGAAATCGGTCAACGTGTTCGACGAAACCAAGCAACTGTAATGCAGATCTGTCATTGCTGGATGCAGGAGGAAACAGTGGACCGACAGAACCAATCGCATCTACCCCGTTGTATCGCTGCTTGTATGCCAGACGAATTGTGCGCATGGCAGTGATGGATCACTCAGCCCCATTATGAACCATAACACAACAGATTCAGTCTGTTATGCATCAATTGGTGTCCTCTCGTACCATTCAACCCCGTTTGCAGCAGAGTGGAATGTCCGCAAGGAGTCCATTGCTTCGTTTACCCTTGACTGGAAACCACAGGTGTTTGCGCCGCCAATGGTGCGATGAACGGTGGACATGGACAACGGAATGGAACATCATTGTGTTTACTGGTGAGTTCCGCTTCTACCTGCAACATCACGAAGGTCGGATGCGAGTTTGGAAACATTGTAGTGAGAGCCTACTGAACTGTTGCGTTATGCATCGCCACACTGGTCCTGCATCCGGTATCATGGTTTGGGTGATATTGGATTTCACTGCCACACCCCTCTAGTACGCATTGCCGGTACACTGAACAGCCAGCGCTACATCTCTGAGGTGTTGGAGCCCATGGTCCTCTCATACATTCAGCTCTTGCCATCAGCCACATTCCAACAGGATAATGCGTGACCACACGTGGCACGCAATATTCAACAGTTCTTCTTTACCCATCAGATTGAATTGCTTCCTTGGACTGCTTGTCCTCCCGATCTATCGCCGATTGAAAACGCGTGGTGCACGCTTGCGCAACGACTGACCCGGGATACACCATTCGCTGCAACGCCAGATCAACTTTGCAATATATGGAAGCAGCATAGACTGCTGTACCCCCAAGGAAACATCCAAAGCCTCTTTGATTCTATGCCGAGGCGTGTGGCAACTGGAGGCTACACTTACTTCTGGTTTTGTCATCAGCCATACGTCACAAGAGACTGTAATTTTAATATTTTAAACTTTGTATAACATGTTATCTGTTAAATAAATTTCGCTGTGATATCTTTGGACCTTCTTGGTGTTGCATTTTGTAAGGCCAGCAGTGTAACTACCGATTCATGACAATAACGAAACTGGTTGGTGAATATTTCTCTATTAAACATCCCGAAAAAAAATCAAGTAAAAGTTAAAGTTTAAAAAACCTACGAATCAAATACAGAAGTCTTGTAAAGGTTAGTCTGTAACATTTAACTGTACAGTTCGGCCATTTTTCTAATTTTCTTGCTTGCTTATAAAATGTAATTACAACCATTAAACAGTTTTAAAAAAGTACATAATCTTTTATATTGAATTTATTCAATTCATTCAATGCTTTAAGAGGATTTTTAGATTAAAAGGGGAAAAAATTGTATGCCATGAACATAACATTACTAATAAATGACATATAAAACAAGTCCATGTTTCTACCCATTGTCACCTTAATAACACGTTTTGTATTAAAATGGTCTATTCATTGGTTATGTGAATATTTACTCGTAACTACGTAGTGCATTGAGTACATAAAAAAAATCTAGGATTATAAGCAAAAAATAGCTCAACCTTTTAAGGTTTTAATAATAGTTTGCAAAAATTATCCTCCAAGCTAAAACATGAAATTTCATGCATCACTTGATGGCGAATTAAAGTAGTATGATTTCAACGTTGTATTCTTTTATGCTTTTAACCTAACCAAGTTATCAAAAATATGAAATTTGGTTAAGTTTATTCATCAGATTTACGCTGTCGAGCCAAAACATTATGAACACTTATTCAATAAACGAGTTGCATCACCTTTGGCCTACAAAACAGCTGCTACTCGCCTTGGTATGGATGTCTCAAGTTCTTGGTAGATGAATGGAGAGAATCAGTACCAAATACATAAGCAGTGGTCTCGCAAAGTCAAGATATTCCGACTTGGAAGTGTTTTATCTCTGAGCTGCCTTTCTATAAAATCACAAATTCTCTCTATCGAATTAAAATCTGGTGCCTTAGGTGGCTAATTTTTTAAATGAATTTTTCATTATGTTCCTCGAACCACTGAAACATAATTCTAGGCTTGGGACTTAGGGTCTTGTCCTGCTGGAAGATTCCTTTTCAGTTCGAAATACAGACACCATGTAAGGGCGCAACTGATCCGCAATTATGTTTAAATAGTCTACAACTTCATTTAATTTAGTACTAAATCTAAGGTTTAAGACTCGACCATTTGCCGCCCATCCGGTATAGTGGTCAGTGAAGCTGACTGCGGTGCCGCAGGGACTGGGTTCGAATCCCGGAGAAGCATGGATGTTTGTGTTGTAATCCTTTCTTCTGTCTGTTTGTTTACCCCGTGTTATACGTTCGGTGTGCACGGGTATAAATTAAAAAAAAAAAAAGACTCGACCATGAGAACGTCCCCCAATGCATAATACCACCAACACTAGCCTGTGCATGATGGAGAAGAGCAACTGCTTACCGTGGAAACTGCACATCCTGACACAACCATCGACGTGAGGAATGAGAAATTGTTATTCATCTGACCAGGGGACTATGGACTAGTGTCGCTGTTTCCGAAAGCCATTGTAGACGTATTTGACAATGACGCTTGGTCAACAGAGGCGCACGAGTGATACGTCGGCTGTGCAGTTCAATATCCAATACTGTTATCTGAATTGTGCATTCTTGGATCTGTATTTAATTGGGCTTTCAGCTGAGCCAATGTTTGGCACCGATTTTGATTTACCACGCGAGACAGTTTTCCAACGTTCTTTTTTTTATGACACTTGGACATTTGACTGATTGACGTCTTAAGTTGGTTTTACTGTCCTCTATTAACTTTGCATGAATACTAACAATGGCAACTCGTAAACAACCTCCAGTCGTGCAGTTTCGGAGATACTCATTCCGGGTCTTTAGACCATTACAATCTCTCTGCCCTCTGTCAAATTCACTTTAATCATCAACCTTTCACAATATCACAAAAGTAAGTGCAAGAATGATTCCTTACCGTCTCCAGCAATAGCTTAACATCATTATTTCCACTTAATAACATACTCTTAACATCCTCCAGATGAATTCATTGAAAAATGGGGGAATTTTCATAATGTTTTGGCTCGATCGTGTATATTCTTATATAATAACATCAGTTTTCAGAAGTCGAACAAGATAAAGCACATCATTCACAAATTTCAAAGAATGTCTACAGTTACATAAACCACCAAAGGACCTAAGACTTTCAGCTGTTACAGAGACCTCTCTGGATTTCAATACTCAATTTCGTAAGAAAAGGAAATGAATTGTAGTAGATGAAGGAAGAGCTAAAAGAATTATCAATGCTACACATTTATGACACATATTCGAGAAGATTCGAGACTTTGTGAGAAGGAACATTGGGGTTCCTTCTTGGAAAATCCCATTCCTTGTGATTTGCCTAGATCTCTCAGTATCAATAAACAACCTCAAAAATAAAATGTACTACAACTATGTATGCTCATACACCGAGTGTCTTAAGACAAAAGCCAGCTTGGCCTAGGCCACAAGGAATGCTTCATCTCGATCTCGATTCTGCCTTGATGAGATCACGATTCGAATAATTTCAAGGGTTAAATGTTATTTCCTGTTGTATTCTCCGAAAAACTAGGAATTTTTGACGATATGTCAAGGGGCTACATGTGATGACCATCGTCCCTATATAGACCTTATTATTCATTCAGTTAAAAGGTGACAGTCGGTCGAGCCGATTTGAGTGTTTGGAAGTCATACGCATTTATTTGTTTTGGGTTTGTACGAGTATATTATGCACTATCTACTTTATGGGTCATAGATGGAGCCTACATTTTTGTGGGGGCCCAGGACCTATTTTTGCGTAAGAGCCCAGGGCCTCAAGAAGTCTTAAGGCATTCCTGCTCATACGTATTTTGGTGTAGTATGCTTATATTACGTGCTGTCCTTATCTTATTTTTATTAGCCGACATATCGCAACTACATTAACAAATTTTTAGAAACAAAAATAAATCCTGTTTTTAAATAAGAAAATTTTTAAAAAGTTGAAGATTGGTCTTTTGACAATTGAATAATCTGTTCTTCACAAATAGAATAATAATCTATTGAGAGTGTTTGGATAAATATTTTAATCACGATAGATAATTCTTGCAATATCATCATTACTTCTTCTAAACAATATTCAGATAGTGTGAAATATATTAAGTGAAATATATATATACATTCGTTCCACATAATCCATAAACTTCCTCAGAACTTTTTTTACTTTATACTTCGTTTGAAAACGAAATGGACTAAAAAATATACCTTTTACTCCAAATTGTAACCAAAATTTTTTTCTCTTTGCTTGACAAGTTTAACACACACACATTCCACACAATCGGTAAATTTTTGTAAAAGTGCTTATATGCATGTCTCGTATAAAAAAAATAAAAAACAAGACAGTATAATATAACTTTTATTCAAAATTGTACGCTATAATTTTTCACTTGGCTTGCTAAACTTGACAGTATCGCATTATTACTTTGTTTCTGTAAATAAAACTATAAATTACCTCAAGAACTTACCTTCGTCTACTAAAATAATTAATGTACGAGTACCATCCATCTACAGAACTTGACAGCTCAAAAGTCTTATGTTTCATTTTTCTATTAGGTATTCATAAAAGATTTTCACATGTTTGTCAACCGACCGGATATGTTACTGGATATACGTCCTCTGAATAACACAGTTACTACTATACAAGGTAAACGTTGGAAGGAAGTTAGAACTCTTCTCACTCCAACATTTAGCTCTGGAAAGATAAAGTTGATGACAAGTATTGTGGACAAAAAGGTAAGCCATGACCTCGAGAAATGTTTTCAATTTTCAACTTAAGGTATCCTACTACCCTAAAATTGCGAACTTCGCCAAACATTGACAACTTTTTTATGATTTTATTTTATGAACCATCTTATTAGTTTTATTAAAATACTAAGTTTATTATTTTGCGTTCTCTAGAACAAAAACTACAAGTGTTTTAGTAAAAGCAGATGCCATTATACTTTAAGGAAGATGTCATACTTTAAAACGGGTTTTACTCGAAATGTGTGGGTTTTTTTTAAAATGCTCGAACGGGGACAAAGATTGCTCAAAAAAGTTTTGAAAATAACTAACTGAAATTTCTTGTGTATGTTCTGTATAATAGTAAAAGTGTTTTAACCTTCAGATTTATCAATCACTGTTTTATTACAAAATTTACAGTCTCTTATGTTAATATAATCACTGTTTTTTTTAAAGCAATTTCATATAACTAAGACAAAGTGTTCTAGTTTTTGTAAAAATTAAAATATCTCTTATCCTAAAGGTCATTTTATAAATGAATAACATAGCAACATATCAAAATTGAAAAATTTAAAATTTGTTCATAAACACAGAATGGGCCATGTTTATGTTATTTTTTGTAAATTTTTACCCATTTTAGTAATAATAATTTATTTTTATCTTCTTAATTTTAGTATATTTTTTTTTAAAAAAACATATCAAACAAATCTATAAAAACCACAAAAATATCTCTATATCTCCATCTAAAAAAAAAAAGTTATCGCAAGTCGTTGGATACCTTAATAATTACATCTTTCAAACTTTGTTTCATTTCACATCATACACATTTATAGATAAAAACTTAAGTACAAAATTTTTTTACACGTGATTTAAGTTCATTAAAATTTTTTCAAGGTGGATGTCACTGTAAATGAAATTTCTAAGAGAGCAGAAAAGAATGAAATGTTCGATATATATCAACTGGTTCAAGGATTAACTTAGGATGTGATTTCTGATTGTGCCTTAGCTATGAAGACTCCTTGTCAAGAAAATTCTCAAAACATTTTCCTCGTTGCTGTATGTAATCTGACTTGAATTTCAGTCTCTGAAAAAAAACATTAAAATACATATTAATTGTATATTGTCCCGAATTTTCTGTATTATATGCATAAATATCGTTCACTAATTTTGTTCGTAAATTTTGAAAGAAAACATTTGCTTTCTGTAACACTTTAACTTTGTTTACTCACATTTACTATATACAGGGTGGTCCCGAATTCATGGTACAAACTTTAAGGGTAGGTACAAGACATTGTAGCAATCATTTATTGCATAGGAATGTAGGGCGCAAGTGAATCGGTGTGACACAAACACAAAAAATAAGAAACGAAAGTAAAGACAAAGTTTTTATTGAAAGCGTCGTTGACAAGTATAATGTTTACAATAACTGTGTAGTACATGAGCTATGAAGTCGAGCTGCACCACAAATTGCTCTACCACCCATTAGCAGACTGAGAAGATGGTCTCCCTGGGTCAAAACTTGTACTCGCTGAAAATGGAAGAGGTGTAAACGATTTTCGTTTAACACTCTACAAACAGTCTGACGACTCTCACTTACGTGATGAGGAACAGCTCTTGTACTTAACTTTGGTCTATCAGTCATAAGGTTCAGGATGCTATCTTGTAGGCTTGAACTGCGTACAGATCTTCGTCAACCAGCATCATGTCTGGCAACGTGGAACGAACGTGTTTCACGAAGTTGACGATTTAACCGCTGAAAAATTCTGTGATCTGGCATTCGTCGATCAGGAAACTAATTGCACGTGATACATTCGCAGCGCGGTTCTGCCGTTACCATTTGCACGGCCGTACATGTAGTGCAAAGGCTGCTACGTAAAGTCTTCCATCGTAGACGTCAGCACAATTGCGAATGGCGTTCTTCCCTACTGAGATGTATCATGTTGAACGGTGACTAGATATCTACTGCCCCCTATTAGCAATGCAACCAACCGATAACTTTATTTTTCTTATCTTTTATTTCCCCTGATTGCGCCTCCCGCGTCATTTGCGCACATACATTCCTATACACAATAAATGATTCTTACAATGTCATATACCCACCCTTAAAGCTTGTACCATGAATTCGGAACTACCCTGTATAACAAAAGGTTTCACTGAATTATTTATTATTTAAAGAAAAATAAATTATAGTTTAAAAAACTATAAAACACAATTATAGCTAATCGAACTAACTTGTAATCTTTTAGTCGCCAAATCTGAAAATGGGATTGCCCGATGCGGGCTGGGATCTGAAAATGGGAAATCGTTTATCCTGATGATCCTGATCAGGACAACGGAACCAAATTATTAAATTATTGTATTGTCATCGGTCCTGGACAAGTGAGCAAAATTTCGAATTAATCTGACCTTTTAAAGGGGCTAAAAATGGAGTTCAAAGATTGCGTTACATACAAGTGAAGCTTATAAAAAGCTGTTAATGACTGTAATTGTTCAATCAATTTTTTAAATCAAAATCTATTTCTTTATTCTTTGTATTAAAGCTATTTATTATTTACTTCTAAAAAGCGTTTGCTTTCAGGGTTTAAAAACAAATTAGAAAGAATGATGAATTTTGTGTTGTTTAATTTATTTACTTTTTGGGTACTTAAGCTTTAAATCATCGTCCAATTCAGCATGTGAAAAGACGTTGCCAATAATGGAAAACTGTTCTCACGTATGTACAAACACAATAATGTTTGGGCGTACAATGATAGTTTTTGGCGACGTCTTTTGATTTGGCGAAATAGGTCAACGATATAATACGTAAGTACCACTTTTTGTTCTAATCTGCTGAGTGGTTTAGAGATAGCCTGCCCACCTTGTAAGCCCAAGTTTGTGCATTCGATCCCGGCTGGAATCGGTAGATTTTCTGGATGCAAAAATCATAGGCACGCATGTCAAATGATTATGTGGCATGTAAAAGTTCCCTTTAGTATCAATTTGGCTCTGGTACTCTCGACAAAAATTTAATCTAGGTAATATATATCATCCAACAAGAGTTTGAATTGTTTAAATTCAAGCGTCAAAAATTTGGTTGCCGGAGCCGCCACTAGTTGGTGCCACCAATGAAATGGTTGTTACATTTGGGGTCTTGCCGTGTCTACAAAAGCTTAGCTGCCAAAATGCACCCCATTAGATAAAAAAAACTTGTTGCATACTTACTTATATTATTTTCTCTTCTCTAAATAAATACCGGATATGACTTTGCGCTACTTTTTATACATCATTGATTTGTTGCAGACATTTCAAATTAATTTTTCTTTAAGATTAATTCTTTCTTAAGTAAAATTAAGATTTCATGGCATGGAGACTGATGTAAATAAAAATGAATAGCAAAATACAAAATTTCGGTTCCCCTTCCTTAATGCATTCAAAATGTAATATTCCAACAATCTAATATTGGGAAAATTGTTTTCAATATTGGTTATATTACCTCACAAGTGAAGATAAAAAAAATTAATAAACATCAACTGCATTCCTTCCTCTCTATCTATCTATGTATATATAACAAAAGCGACACGTTCTCACTCACTCATCACGACATCTCTGGAACTACACTGCTGGCCACCGTAAATGCAACACCCTGAAGGAAGCACGCAAATACCATGAAATTTACAACATGCATTAGCGGAGGTGATATATGCAAATGATTAGAATTTAAGCGCAGACACACATCACGCATGCCTGTGGCGCCATCTCAAAGCACTATTTAAGGCTTGGAGATTTCGACGATTTCAAGTCAAGTTCGGCAATTGTGTTTTTCTTGTGGTTTTTTCAAAAAACGATCAGTTATGTCTCGTAGAAAACAGCGATTAGCTTTTGATCAAGTATCCGAGTTCGACAGAGGAAAGATAGAGTGGCCTATCAAGATTGTAGATTATCTTTCAGGGAAATTGGTAGTCGTGTTGGACGAAACCAAACAACTGTAGTGCGGATATGTGACCGTTGGATGCAGGAGGGTAAGACGGACCGACGTGGTCGATCGAATCTACCTCAGTGCACCACTTCCCGTGAGGACAGGCAAAGTGTGTGCATGGCAGTGGCAGATCGCTCAGTCACATCACGAACCATAACACTGCACATTGAGTCTGTAACGCATCATTCAGTGTCTGCATGTACCATTCGACGCAGTTCGCAGCAGAGTGGTCTGTCTGCAAGACGTCCATTGCTTAGTCTAACCTTGATGTAGAACCTTAGACGTCTCCGCTGCCAATTGTGCGATGAAAGAAGGATGTGGGTGGCAGAATGGAATGAAGTTGTCTTTACTGACGAATCACGCATCTGTCTGCAACACCACGATGGTCGGATTCGATTCTGGAGACATCGTGGGGAGAAGATGATGAACAGCTGCGTTCTGCACCGCCACACTGGTTCTGCCCCGGGTATTATGGTATGGGGCGGTATTGGATATCACTCTCGAACTCCTCTAGTACGCATTGCAGGTACTTTAAACAGCCAGCGCTACATCTCCGAGGTGTTGGAGCCAGTTCTCTTTCCTTACCTTCAGGGCTTGGCCACAGCCATATTTCAACAGGATAATGCGCTACCACACGTGACACGCATTGTCCAAAGGTTCTTCGTCAATCACTAGCTTGAATTGCTTCCATGGCCGGCTCGCTTTCCGGAACTTTCGCCGATAGAAATCATGTGGTCCATGGTTGCTCAGCGATTGACCCAGATTACACCCCCAGCTGCCACACCAGATTAACTTTGGCAACGTGTAGAAGCTGCTTGGTCTGCTGTGCCCCAAGAACACATCCAAAGTCTCTTTGAATCAATGCCGAGGTGTGTGGCAGCGGTGATCTCCAACAATGGCGGCTACTCTGGCTACTGATTCTGGCAGGAACCACACTTCACAGAAGTCTATAAATTTAATCATTTGATACTTGGTCAACATGTTATCTACAAAATAAATTTTGTTGTGCTATCTCTTGTCTTTCTTGGTGTTGCATTTACGGCGGCCAGTAGTGTATTAAATCTACAGGCCTGAAATTTGGAAGACGTGTTTCTACTGGAAATCCACTAAGAACGGGTCTTACGAAAATCGGTTCTCAAGAAGGGTTACGATCGTTACAAAAATCGTTCTCCGAGGGTTATGAGCTTAAGGATTACAAATCACGGAGGTTACGAATGACATTTGTCGTTTTGGACTATTATTTTTCTTAAGTCTTAAATTCGACAAGCGTGCTACCTTCTTTGAGTAGAGATCTGTTAAGAATGGATTTTGTGAAATGAATGAGGGAATATTAACGTCGTACTATTCAGCTACTCGAGGGTTTTTGGCGACGGACCTCTTAGTTTTGAACCATGGTCAAATGACGAGGACATAACTTCCACACCACGCCAACGGGAGGACGTTTGAACCTCGGCAGATTTAACGTGCATCGGCCATCTCTGCATAGCTGGTCTTCAGCGGTACAAGGCTTGAATTCATGACACGTCGACCACGAGCCTGTTATCTTGACCACTAGGCTACCGCGGCCATCCGGATTTTGTGGAAATCAGATCCCAAAAAGGATTATGGAGTGTTACATGGGATATTTCTATATTTTTTTAAAAATCCAATTTTTGAACTATTAGACTTGAAATTTGGCAAGTATGTTTCTTTTGTTGAGTAGAGGTTCGCTAAAATTGGTTTTGTGCAATTCGACTCTGGAGGGGTGATACGGGATCACAAAAAATAATTTTTTTCGTCTTAGAAATTCGTGTCCTATTTAAATTAAGAGGCAAAAGCTACACGAATGTTTTTCAATACATTCGAAAGCTCAATGCTACGACATAGTATCAAACATTTAAAAATAATATATACAGTCATGCGACATCATGAAATTTCCAACAAAGTGGGCAGTTAACGGCTAGTTGGTATATATATACACTGGTGTTTAAAATTAAGGAAAAAAATTCAGATTTGGTCGATTGTCTCCAGTACTACTGGATAGATTTTAATGTGTGAAATTTTGTATATACTTAGGGTTGATACAATGCAAAAATAAACATTCAACAGTTATAATACACACTCATGATCGAGCGTAACGCTCAATGGAGTCGGAAGGTAGGAAACAGCAGTTGCAGAATAGAACAAAAAAATATTGTTATTTGGGGATATTGTTCCCTCTTACAGACATACAGATCCAGCACCGTAATTCACGCGGCGAATATCCTCACTTTCCATAAAATCGTCTACCAAATGGGTTCTATGAGGCCTTGCGCTGTCATCTATTAAAATAAAATCAGGGTTCACTGCAACCTTGAAAAGGCAAACACAGAGCTCCAAGACCTCAGCCCTATACCTCACAACAGTCGCAGTACCTCTATTAAAGACTTGGAGGTGTGTGCGACCATTCAACGTGATGCTTGACCAGACCATCAAGCCTTCGCTGACGTAAAGTTGATTTCTCGGACACTAGAGGGCAAGCAGAGGGTCTCTGGTTCTCTCCATATAAAAGTACGGGGAGAATCATTAGTTAGGGTGAACAGAGACTTATCAGATAAGAGAACGGTTGTCCACTGAACTATACTCCAATCTTTATGATCTCTTCGCCATTTTAAGCGGACTCTCCTGTTCTTAGAACTGAACGGGATGCAAACCATAGGTCTCTCATTAAGTCTTCTGGAAACAGTCACCCTTGAAACTTGGGCTCCAGTGACCGCATACAACTCAAGAGAGACCTGAGAAGCTGTAGCATCCCTTTTATGCCAATGGACAAATGGCGTCGTGGATCTTAGACGGCTTATCCCAGGCTTTCTTTCGACGGATCCAGTATCCTAAAACTGTTTCCATAAATTGAACACGACGTTTTTGGGGTTAAACTGAATCCTCTTTAAATCTGGATTTGTGAATGGCCTGCTTTTAGCCACTCGCAATTTGTTACCTCATTTTATTCCAAAACATTAGTGGTTACTCATTTTTACTTTTTTAAGTTTAATTTAACCGATTGCTGCAGAAAGACACCAATAAATTCGTCGAGGTGTGCTAGCGAACGAAACGCAGATTTTGGCTAGCGTTTATAAAGCCTGTTACTTGACTAACTCTGTCCCCATACACATATACGCTAACATAATCGACTCACAAGGTATGGATCTTTTTTTCAAAGCAGTATGTTTACATTTCGTTCAAATCGTTTCTTGAAATTCTACAAAATATGCAAATTCTGATGATTTTGAACACCAGTGTATATTTGCGATTGCATAATTTCAATATTGCTCATATTTTAGGTGAAAAAAAGCAAATTTTATATTTTTATTTTGTTAAAAAGTGAAAATGTTACTGAAATTTTGCCTGTTGAAGGTGCGTGACTTTTTCCTTTATGTGCGCAATCCAGCTGTCGATTATACCATTGTTTCCTTTTGTGGGAAACTTGATGGCTTTCCTTAGTAATTATATGACCTCTGGGCAAATGACTAATCTCATAGTAGACAGCGCCAAAAGCGCCATTGATGTCAGAAGAAAAAACCCGGAAATAAAAAGCATGGATCTCCTGCAAATAATGTTAGATCACAGAGAAAGTGGTAAAGATCATTTCAGATTTTGTATTTTTTTCATTGAAATATTTTTTGTATTATCTATATCTTATAATATTTTTAAACAACTCAGAAAATATTTGAGAACTACTAATATGTAATCTCGATACGTTTCACACTATAATGATAGTTTAAAATTGCATTTAAAATTTTAAAAAAAAGATTAGTCCACACAATTGTCGGTTGGACTTGCGTAAAAATAACAAGATCTATTAAAGACATTCAGATTTTCAAATATTTTGGACACCTCCTTATCATTTTATATCTGAACTGAATAATCTTATATTCTACAGATAATAAAGATAGGCCTCAAAGCTTCGACTTTGCAAATTTTGTTGGTAATATGACATCTAGTTACGAGCAATATCAGAAAGTTTGAAAAAAAAAAAACCTTGAATACTTATTTTTCTT